>CAUIJW010000181.1:0-12500 GCA_960531205.1 Andrena bicolor
ATCATTTCGGCGGCGAAGCAATGCGCCGCTGGGACTTTGATCATTTCGGCGGCGAAGCAATACGCCGCTAGATATTTGATTACTTCGGCGGCAAAGCAATACGCCGCTGGGACTTTGATCATTTCGGCGGCGAAGCAATGCGCCGCTGGGACTTTGATCATTTCGGCGGCGAAGCAATACGCCGCTAGATATTTGATTACTCGGCGGCAAAGCAATACGCCGCTGGGACTTTGATCATTTCGGCGGCGAAGCAATGCGCCGCTGGGACTTTGATCATTTCGGCGGCGAAGCAATACGCCGCTGGAAATTTGATTACGTCGGCGGCGAAGCAATACGTCGCTGGGACTTGGAACATTAATCGGCGGCAAAGCAATACGCCGTTGAGACTTGGATAATTTCGGTGACGAAGCAGTACGTCGCTGAAGAGCAAACATAACAAACGGCGAAGAAATACGCCGCTGGGACTTTGACAATTTCGGCTGCGCAACAATACGCCGCTGGAGAGAAAACCTAACCAAATCACGAAAAACTCCATTCGCTCCGAAATATTTCAAAGTCCCGCGAGTATTCAGAGTCCCTCGGCACCTTCGTCCGAACACAAATTCGTCCAATCGCTAAAAACGACCATTGATCCTTGTGTCTCGTTGCATTCCGTACGTATTACCTTAATGGTTCGACCGCGGTCGTCGCGCTGGTTTTCGAGAAAATCGCGAAAAACTCCATTCGCTCCGAAATATTTCAAAGTCCCGCGAGTATTCAGAGTCCCTCGGCACCTTCGTCCGAACACAAATTCGTCCAATCGCTAAAAACGACCATTGATCCTTGTGTCTCGTTGCATTCCGTACGTATTACATTAATGGTTCGACCGCGGTCGTCGCGCTGGGTTTCGAGAACATCACGAAAAACCCATTCGCTCCGAAATATTTCAAAGTCCCGCGAGTATTCAGAGTCCCTCCGCACCTTCGTCCGAACACAAATTCGTCCAATCGCTAAAAACGACCATTGATCCTTGTGTATCGTTGCATTCCGTACGTATTACATTAATGGTTCGACCGCGGTCGTCGCGCTGGTTTTCGAGAACATCACGAAAAACCCCATTCGCTCCGAAATATTTCAAAGTCCCGCGAGTTTTCAGAGTCTTTCCGCACCATCGTCCGAACACAAATTCGTCCAATCGCTAAAAACGACCATTGATCCTTGTGTCTCGTTGCATTCCGTACGTATTACATTAATGGTTCGACCGCGGTCGTCGCGCTGGTTTTCGAGAACATCACGAAAAACCCCATTCGCTCCGAAATATTTCAAAGTCCCGCGAGTATTCAGAGTCCCTCCGCACCTTCGTCCGAACACAAATTCGTCCAATCGCTAAAAACGACCATTGATCCTTGTGTCTCGTTGCATTCCGTACGTATTACATTAATGGTTCGACCGCGGTCGTCGCGCTGGTTTTCGAGAACATCACGAAAAACCCCATTCGCTCCGAAATATTTCAAAGTCCCGCGAGTATTCAGAGTCCCTCCGCACCTTCGTCCGAACACAAATTCGTCCAATCGCTAAAAACGACCATTGATCCTTGTGTCTCGTTGCATTCCGTACGTATTACCTTAATGGTTCGACCGCGGTCGTCGCGCTGGTTTTCGAGAAAATCGCGAAAAACTCCATTCGCTCCGAAATATTTCAAAGTCCCGCGAGTTTTCAGAGTCTTTCCGCACCATCGTCCGAACACAAATTCGTCCAATCGCTAAAAACGACCATTGATCCTTGTGTCTCGTTGCATTCCGTACGTATTACATTAATGGTTCGACCGCGGTCGTCGCGCTGGTTTTCGAGAACATCACGAAAAACCCCATTCGCTCCGAAATATTTCAAAGTCCCGCGAGTATTCAGAGTCCCTCCGCACCTTCGTCCGAACACAAATTCGTCCAATCGCTAAAAACGACCATTGATCCTTGTGTCTCGTTGCATTCCGTACGTATTACATTAATGGTTCGACCTCGGTCGTCGCGCTGGTTTTCGAGAACATCACGAAAAACCCCATTCGCTCCGAAATATTTCAAAGTCCCGCGAGTTTTCAGAGTCTTTCCGCACCATCGTCCGAACACAAATTCGTCCAATCGCTAAAAACGACCATTGATCCTTGTGTCTCGTTGCATTCCGTACGTATTACATTAATGGTTCGACCGCGGTCGTCGCGCTGGTTTTCGAGAAAATCGCGAAAAACTCCATTCGCTCCGAAATATTTCAAAGTCCCGCGAGTTTTCAGAGTCTTTCCGCACCATCGTCCGAACACAAATTCGTCCAATCGCTAAAAACGACCATTGATCCTTGTGTCTCGTTGCATTCCGTACGTATTACATTAATGGTTCGACCGCGGTCGTCGCGCTGGTTTTCGAGAACATCACGAAAAACCCCATTCGCTCCGAAATATTTCAAAGTCCCGCGAGTTTTCAGAGTCTTTCCGCACCATCGTCCGAACACAAATTCGTCCAATCGCTAAAAACGACCATTGATCCTTGTGTCTCGTTGCATTCCGTACGTATTACATTAATGGTTCGACCGCGGTCGTCGCGCTGGTTTTCGAGAACATCACGAAAAACCCCATTCGCTCCGAAATATTTCAAAGTCCCGCGAGTATTCAGAGTCCCTCCGCACCTTCGTCCGAACACAAATTCGTCCAATCGCTAAAAACGACCATTGATCCTTGTGTCTCGTTGCATTCCGTACGTATTACATTAATGGTTCGACCGCGGTCGTCGCGCTGGTTTTCGAGAACATCACGAAAAACCCCATTCGCTCCGAAATATTTCAAAGTCCCGCGAGTATTCAGAGTCCCTCCGCACCTTCGTCCGAACACAAATTCGTCCAATCGCTAAAAACGACCATTGATCCTTGTGTCTCGTTGCATTCCGTACGTATTACCTTAATGGTTCGACCGCGGTCGTCGCGCTGGTTTTCGAGAAAATCGCGAAAAACTCCATTCGCTCCGAAATATTTCAAAGTCCCGCGAGTTTTCAGAGTCTTTCCGCACCATCGTCCGAACACAAATTCGTCCAATCGCTAAAAACGACCATTGATCCTTGTGTCTCGTTGCATTCCGTACGTATTACATTAATGGTTCGACCGCGGTCGTCGCGCTGGTTTTCGAGAAAATCGCGAAAAACTCCATTCGCTCCGAAATATTTCAAAGTCCCGCGAGTTTTCAGAGTCTTTCCGCACCATCGTCCGAACACAAATTCGTCCAATCGCTAAAAACGACCATTGATCCTTGTGTCTCGTTGCATTCCGTACGTATTACTTACATTAATGGTTCGACCGCGGTCGTCGCGCTGGTTTTCGAGAAAATCGCGAAAAACTCCATTCGCTCCGAAATATTTCAAAGTCCCGCGAGTTTTCAGAGTCCTTCCGCACCATCGTCCGAACACAAATTCGTCCAATCGCTAAAAACGACCATTGATCCTTGTGTCTCGTTGCATTCCGTACGTATTACCTTAATGGTCGACCGCGGTCGTCGCGCTGGTTTTCGAGAAAAATCGCGAAAAACTCCATTCGCTCCGAAATATTTCAAAGTCCCGCGAGTTTTCAGAGTCTTTCCGCACCATCGTCCGAACACAAATTCGTCCAATCGCTAAAAACGACCATTGATCCTTGTGTCTCGTTGCATTCCGTACGTATTACCTTAATGGTTCGACCGCGGTCGTCGCGCTGGTTTTCGAGAAAATCGCGAAAAACTCCATTCGCTTCCGAAATATTTCAAAGTCCCGCGAGTATTCAGAGTCCCTCCGCACCTTCGTCTGAACACAAATTCGTCCAATCGCTAAAAACGACCATTGATCCATGTGTCTCGTTGCATTCCGTACGTATTACCTTAATGGTTCGACCGCGGTCGTCGCGCTGGTTTTCGAGAAAATCGCGAAAAACTCCATTCGCTCCGAAATATTTCAAAGTCCCGCGAGTATTCAGAGTCCCTCCGCACCTTCGTCTGAACACAAATTCGTCCAATCGCTAAAAACGACCATTGATCCATGTGTCTCGTTGCATTCCGTACGTATTACCTTAATGGTTCGACCGCGGTCGTCGCGCTGGTTTTCGAGAAAATCGCGAAAAACTCCATTCGCTCCGAAATATTTCAAAGTCCCCGCGAGTATTCAGAGTCCCTCCGCACCTTCGTCTGAACACAAATTCGTCCAATCGCTAAAAACGACCATTGATCCATGTGTCTCGTTGCATTCCGTACGTATTACCTTAATGGTTCGACCGCGGTCGTCGCGCTGGTTTTCGAGAAAATCGCGAAAAACTCCATTAGCTCCGAAATATTTCAAAGTGCCGAGAAATTATTTTTTGAATGTCGTTTGGGACCGGGTATTTATCGTGGTAATGTTCGCGGCGATTGTTTATCATAATTCGTTTAGTCGTTTTACTCTTGTATCCGACGCTCTCCGCGGCTAAGTCCCAGCGTGCCGGCGGACGGTCTGTTGTAGCGGCGGTTTACGCCCATAAGCGCCCGTGCGTAAGGTACGGCGGCGCCGGCGTTCCGGCCGGCCGTTCGGTATCTATAAGGGAGAGCGACGGTCCGAGCGTCTCGGTCGGAGCAGCGTTGGGCGCGTGGCTATTCTATGACCTCGGTTGAGAAGTAGTCACCGCTCCTCGAGATTCTGTCTCGACTGTTCTTGCCGTGTTGCGTTTTCGGATTTCTCCACACAGCATTTACCACGGGTCGGTGTCTAAGACCGAATGGCCCTTATGTGGTGAGCGTCCATAAGTGACGTTGGTGACACATATGCAATTCTGTGTATGCTTGTACTACCTAATGCAATCAACTCTTTATCCACGCAGATGGACGATTTAAACTTAACAAAACGCTAAGGAAGGCTAGCGTCGGGTACATATAAAGTATCGAACTAAAAGTTCGAACTTTGAAAGAGGGAGAAAGTAGATACAAACCCAAGAGGTGTCAGATCTCGATATGCCTAGCGCGCACATTACGTGCCAACTCGTTTTGACCAGCATGGCACGATTCGCGCTATCCCGTTTGCTCAGCATGCACTTGTCCGCGCTATTACGTACATGACCAGCGTGAATGTTACGCGCTTTGTCGATTTGTCCAGCGTGTAGTGGTCCGTGCTTCTACGGTTGATGCTAGCGTGCGTGTACTCCGTGCTTCCCGATGGATGCAGCGGCACGCGTGATACGCGCTTTATCGAGCATCCGATGCCATCCTTATTTATAAAGGAAATATAATGAATTTTGTCTGTGATCTGAGATCTTTCTGTGAACGTATACAATAAAAAGGCACATATCCGATTGATTTATTAGTCAGTGGAAAAATCGAATCGATATGATGTCTCGAAGTATAATAAAGTTAGAGTGGAGCGAAAGGCACACATATCATATCCGATGGGAGTTAGTCCGTGGAAAATCCTAGGTTATATATGTGGTGTCTAGAAGAAGTAGTGAAGGAGGAGGAGGAAGGCACATATCCGAGATAGAATTAAGTGGAACAAATCGAGGATATGATGTCTAAAACTGCACGCTAACGTGCAAGTTTTATAAGATGAAACGTGGGGCATCGTCGATCCGTCTCTAAAAGAGCGGACGACGCGATGAGTACAGAAAGAACACGAAAGTGTGTGAATTCGAATAGAGGGAAAGCTTCGCGAAGCTCCCTGGTTGATCCTGCCAGTAGTCATATGCTTGTCTCAAAGATTAAGCCATGCATGTCTCAGTACATACCGTATTAAGGTGAAACCGCGAATGGCTCATTAAATCAGTTATGGTTCCTTAGATCGTACCCACATTTACTTGGATAACTGTGGTAATTCTAGAGCTAATACATGCAAAACAGAGTTCCGACCAGAGATGGAAGGAACGCTTTTATTAGATCAAAACCAATCGGTGGCGGATGGTTCGCCTTCCGTCCCATCGTTTGCTTTGGTGACTCTGAATAACTTTGTGCTGATCGCATGGTCATCTAGCACCGGCGACGCATCTTTCAAATGTCTGCCTTATCAACTGTCGATGGTAGGTTCTGCGCCTACCATGGTTGTAACGGGTAACGGGGAATCAGGGTTCGATTCCGGAGAGGGAGCCTGAGAAACGGCTACCACATCCAAGGAAGGCAGCAGGCGCGCAAATTACCCACTCCCGGCACGGGGAGGTAGTGACGAAAAATAACGATACGGGACTCATCCGAGGCCCCGTAATCGGAATGAGTACACTTTAAATCCTTTAACAAGGATCCATTGGAGGGCAAGTCTGGTGCCAGCAGCCGCGGTAATTCCAGCTCCAATAGCGTATATTAAAGTTGTTGCGGTTAAAAAGCTCGTAGTTGAATCTGTGTGTCACAGTGTCGGTTCACCGCTCGCGGTGTTTAACTGGCATTATGTGGTACGTCCTACCGGTGGGCTTAGCTCTTCACGGGGCGGTCCAACTAATATCCCATCGCGGTGCTCTTCACTGAGTGTCGAGGTGGGCCGGTACGTTTACTTTGAACAAATTAGAGTGCTCAAAGCAGGCTACCTTCGCCTGAATACTGTGTGCATGGAATAATGGAATAGGACCTCGGTTCTATTTTGTTGGTTTTCGGAACCCCGAGGTAATGATTAATAGGGACAGATGGGGGCATTCGTATTGCGACGTTAGAGGTGAAATTCTTGGATCGTCGCAAGACGGACAGAAGCGAAAGCATTTGCCAAAAATGTTTTCATTAATCAAGAACGAAAGTTAGAGGTTCGAAGGCGATCAGATACCGCCCTAGTTCTAACCATAAACGATGCCAGCTAGCGATCCGCCGAAGTTCCTCCGATGACTCGGCGGGCAGCTTCCGGGAAACCAAAGCTTTTGGGTTCCGGGGGAAGTATGGTTGCAAAGCTGAAACTTAAAGGAATTGACGGAAGGGCACCACCAGGAGTGGAGCCTGCGGCTTAATTTGACTCAACACGGGAAACCTCACCAGGCCCGGACACCGGAAGGATTGACAGATTTATAGCTCTTTCTTGATTCGGTGGGTGGTGGTGCATGGCCGTTCTTAGTTGGTGGAGCGATTTGTCTGGTTAATTCCGATAACGAACGAGACTCTAGCCTGCTAAATAGACGTAACTTATGGTATCACGAAGGTCCCCGACTTCGGTCGGTGGGTTTTTACTACCAACGTACAAACAAATCTTCTTAGAGGGACAGGCGGCTTCTAGCCGCACGAGATTGAGCAATAACAGGTCTGTGATGCCCTTAGATGTTCTGGGCCGCACGCGCGCTACACTGAAGGAATCAGCGTGTTTTCCCTGGCCGAAAGGCCCGGGTAACCCGCTGAACCTCCTTCGTGCTAGGGATTGGGGCTTGCAATTATTCCCCATGAACGAGGAATTCCCAGTAAGCGCGAGTCATAAGCTCGCGTTGATTACGTCCCTGCCCTTTGTACACACCGCCCGTCGCTACTACCGATTGAATGATTTAGTGAGGTCTTCGGACTGGTGCGCGGCAATGTCTCGGCATTGCCGATGTTGCCGGGAAGATGACCAAACTTGATCATTTAGAGGAAGTAAAAGTCGTAACAAGGTTTCCGTAGGTGAACCTGCGGAAGGATCATTAACAAGGCTCAAAGAGCAAAAAGCAAAAAGCTTGAAAACGTAACTATGCACAAACAAAACTATATATATGCGATGCATTTATATAAACAGATACCAAAAACTAAATGCGAAAGCATTTACGAACAGATACCAAAAACTAAATGCGTAAGCATTTACGAACAGATACCAAAAACTAAATGCGTAAGCATTTACGAACAGATACCAAAAACTAAATGCGAAAGCATTTACGAACAGATACCAAAAACTAAATGCGAAAGCATTTACGAACAGATACCAAAAGCTAAATGCGAACGCATTTAGCACCGCCGTGGCACGGCTTACGTGCGGAGGTCGCCGCAGACGGAGAACCTGGTTTCTCACCGCGACGCTCCCGTCCGCTGCCATCGGTGAAAAAAAGCGCAAAGAGCAAGCGCGCCAGACCGCCAGACACCTGTGGGAGGGGGGGACCCGCTGCGGCCCCTCTTTGTGATGAACGGGACGATAATAATACGAACGCAGTGACGAGTGCGCTCGCGGGAGGTTTCTTCAGAGGCCGTCGTTAACTGGATTGGGAACAACTGGACCCGTCGTTACGACCGCCCTCTGCGGTAACCCGCCGCCTCGTCGATTCGCGTTCACCTCGTATCGGAGGCGCGTGCCGTTATTATACGATACCCTACCCTCCCCCCGTGTCTGTGCGTGTTGTCTGCGCGAGCGTGTAAAGGCTCGTATCGAGAAAGGAGTCACTCGCGACCCAAGACAGGGACGAAAACACACTACAAGCGCCCCGAGTGGTTAAGTAAAGCGCGCGAGAGTATAAAGAGAGAAGCAGGAACGAGCCGCCGTCGAAGCCTAGGCTTCGCGACGTTTCTCCTCTCTTGTCTCCTCGACGACGCTTCTTCCACTCGCATCCCGCTTCCCCTCAGTTTTGGTCGCGTTCTCCGAAAAGTCCTGTGACTGACACACTCTCCTCTGAGAGAGGATCCCGGGTAACCTAGGGCGGCGACTCGCCACCATCCATCGCGTCGACGTGCATCCCGAGTATCGCTCGCTTAATCGTACGCCCCGATAGCCGAAAAAAGGGACCGGCTGTGAAGCTTCGATAGCGAAAGTCCGAAGATTGGACCGATCGAAGCCGGCCGTGCGTCCGCTTTCGAGGGACAGCGACGATAAGAGAGCGTGCAAGTAGAGGATGCTGCCGCGTGCGGTGGCCCCCGCCCCGAGTACACGGTTATTACGGTACGCTCGTACCCAGCCGTGTATCTCGAAGGTTTTTAAATGATATGTACGCTCGGCCCGCCGGACGTGTCGCGGTGTTTCCGCGGTACGCTTCGACGGTGTTTCGCGTCCAGGACACAAATCACATCACTGTGTCGTCTACGCTGGCGACGCCCGGACCTCCTTCGCGCGCTGGTTGGAGGTGCACGGGCCTCGGCTTCATCCGAACCGAGAACAAAGATAATGTCGAACATATTTAATAACACGATTACCCTGAACGGTGGATCACTTGGCTCGTGGGTCGATGAAGAACGCAGCTAATTGCGCGTCAACGTGTGAACTGCAGGACACATGAACATCGACATTTCGAACGCACATTGCGGTCCACGGATACAATTCCTGGACCACGCCTGGCTGAGGGTCGTTATCACATACAAAAGACTGCTTGCGTCGGTTCTGCGTATCATCACATCCTCGCCGTCTCGCGTTTCCGACGATGTAACGCGTTTCGGAGTCGGGTCGGATGATGATATATACACGCCAGATACTCGACGTACGAGCGAAAGTTGGGCCGTTCGTCGGCGTTTGCAACGGCTCGCGTGAGAATCGTGAAGCGGTGAGTACTCTATCCCGTGCGAGAACCAGAAAGAGAGGCGAAATGTCGTGATGAATGATCGCGTTGGGACTCGCGTGCGTGCGTGCTTTCACGGCGTTGTGCGTCGTTGCTTTATAACGACCGCCCGTGTGCTGCACCGCTCCCTGGATCATCACACACAGCGCGACCTCTCTCGGCTCGCACTGGCGTTTTAGAGTTTGCTGCCTTCGCGTCCCGCGCGAGATCTTTTACCGTGCTCCCGACGTCGCCTGAAATGATAAATTTGTCCTGAGAAAGAGAGAGATCAAAGAGCGGGTGAGATACAAGATAGATGGAGAGAAAGAGCGGAGTGCGCGTCATATGTGCGCCGATCTGTGTATCGTTGCGTTCACGCGGCCCCAGGGATTTTAAAAAGAGGGTCGTCGTTGACGACAAGTGAGAGAGAAAAGTCAATCTATACATCGAGGGCACAACACACACTCGTTCTTCGGGACGCCGTGAAGATCCAAAGGGTGGTGTACATGAATAATGGTGGAGGCTCTGTGCGGGATGATAAATTATAGAAAACCACTCGTTAACATGATCGGGTCGATGTATTTCCCCGTCGTTGCGCGTGTGTCCTCGCCTAGCCGCCCTATATTTATTCCCTCCCTATGGCCACGTTCCGTCGACACACAAAGAGTGTTTGTGCCAAACGTCCGATGAGAAGAGTGATTGCTCCACACGTCGTTTAAAACGTTTCTGTACCCCGGAATCCTCGTTGGCGCGGCTGCGCGAATTTGAACTTCGACGAACCAAAAAGGCGCCGATGCCGCGAAAGGTGTGTAAGAAGACTCTTCTTCGTAGAATTGAAGAAGACGAGTCTCCCCGATCGCCCCATGTCTTTGTCGCGTTGTTGGTCGATCGCATACGAGACCGCGTGTCTCACCGGTCGTCCAGTCCACGGAAAAGCTTATTTTTCCACGGTTCCCACTGCTGCGAGAGTTCTCACACTGCTCGAGGCGTGAAGGGATAGCGGAATCTCAAAGCTAATAATAGCGGACGGACGTTAAAGTAAAAACCGGATCGAATCGACGATGCGCGACGAAAAGACACTTTGGCGAGGCGCAAATAGAGGTAGGGGGGACTCTAATTCTCTCTACAAGAGAAGAAGAGAGTTTCAATCATACCTTTTCTCTGGAATCGTGCGATGGCACCTCTGGATGTAGGCCCGTTCGAGGTAAAGTATATCCAAAAGAGGGAGCACGATTATAATACCGGAGGCACGCGCCCGTTTCTCCAAAATATCTTCTCTCTACTTGGCGGTCTCTGCTTTTTTTTCTCTGGTGGGACACAATATATTTATATATAATATAATAACGATTGACGACCTCAGAGTAGGCGAGATTACCCGCTGAATTTAAGCATATTACTAAGCGGAGGAAAAGAAACTAACAAGGATTTCCTTAGTAGCGGCGAGCGAACAGGAATTAGCCCAGCACTGAATCCCGCGGTTCCGCCGCAGGGAATTGTAGTGTTCAGGAGGATCCGTTTATCCCGTGACGTCGCACCGCGTCCAAGTCCATCTTGAATGGGGCCACTTACCCGGAGAGGGTGCCAGGCCCGTAGCGACCGGTACGCGTTTCGGGAGGATCTCTCCATAGAGTCGGGTTGCTTGAGAGTGCAACCCTAAGTGGGTGGTAAACTCCATCTAAGGCTAAATACAACCACGAGACCGATAGCGAACAAGTACCGTGAGGGAAAGTTGAAAAGAACTTTGAAGAGAGAGTTCAAGAGTACGTGAAACCGTTCAGGGGTAAACCTGAGAAACCCAAAAGATCGAATGGGGAGATTCATCGTCGACGAGGCTGGCTCCCGTCGGTGCGCGATACTCCGGGTGGACCTTCGTGGTTCCATTAGCGAGGGTACACCACCGGCGGCGAATGTTCCGGCCACGTAGTCGTGCACTTCTCCCCTAGTAGAACGTCGCGACCCGTTGCGTGTCGGTCTACGGCCCGAGCGGTTGCCTGTTTCGTTGCTCCCAGAGCACGCGACAGACCCTCGGCCGCCCGGCCGGCTGCGCGACGGTACTCTGAGACGGTATCGGCGCCGCAACCAATCCATTTTCGAATGTGCGTGCGTCAGGCCCGCCGCAAGCCCGGTCAGTTCTTACCCGGAGGCACGGACCTGGTGCCGTCCCCGGGCCTGGCTAGCTGTTAGCAGGCGGTGTCCTTGGACTGGGCCAAGCTTCGAATTACCGGTCGGCGACGCTACTGCTTTGGGTACTCTCAGGACCCGTCTTGAAACACGGACCAAGGAGTCTAACATGTGCGCGAGTCATTGGGAGAAAGAAACCTAAAGGCGGAATGAAAGTGAAGGTCGACCTTTGCGTCGACCGAGGGAGGATCGGCCGCGTTACGATGCGGCCTCGCACTCCCGGGGCGTCTCGTTCTCATTGCGAGAAGAGGCGCACCTAGAGCGTACACGTTGGGACCCGAAAGATGGTGAACTATGCCTGGTCAGGACGAAGTCAGGGGAAACCCTGATGGAGGTCCGTAGCGATTCTGACGTGCAAATCGATCGTCGGAACTGGGTATAGGGGCGAAAGACTAATCGAACCATCTAGTAGCTGGTTCCCTCCGAAGTTTCCCTCAGGATAGCTGGCACTCGCTCGTTCCTACGTGAACGTGTGCGAGTTTCATCTGGTAAAGCGAATGATTAGAGGCCTTGGGGCCGAAACGACCTCAACCTATTCTCAAACTTTAAATGGGTGAGATCTCTGGCTTGCTTGGATCATGAAGCCACGAGATTATATTGAATCAGAGTGCCAAGTGGGCCAATTTTGGTAAGCAGAACTGGCGCTGTGGGATGAACCAAACGCAGAGTTAAGGCGCCTAAGTCGACGCTTATGGGATACCATGAAAGGCGTTGGTTGCTTAAGACAGCAGGACGGTGGCCATGGAAGTCGGAATCCGCTAAGGAGTGTGTAACAACTCACCTGCCGAAGCAACTAGCCCTGAAAATGGATGGCGCTGAAGCGTCGCGCCTATACTCCGCCGTCAGCGGCAAGTGGGGAGGGACGTGCCACCCGCTCGCGGGTGACCGTCCTCCATGAAGCCCTGACGAGTAGGAGGGTCGCGGCGGTG
>CAUIJW010000181.1:17500-18754 GCA_960531205.1 Andrena bicolor
CCCGCGAGTATTCAGAGTCCCTCCGCACCTTCGTCCGAACACAAATTCGTCCAATCGCTAAAAACGACCATTGATCCTTGTGTCTCGTTGCATTCCGTACGTATTACCTTAATGGTTCGACCGCGGTCGTCGCGCTGGTTTTCGAGAAAATCGCGAAAAACTCCATTCGCTCCGAAATATTTCAAAGTCCCGCGAGTTTTCAGAGTCTTTCCGCACCATCGTCCGAACACAAATTCGTCCAATCGCTAAAAACGACCATTGATCCTTGTGTCTCGTTGCATTCCGTACGTATTACATTAATGGTTCGACCGCGGTCGTCGCGCTGGTTTTCGAGAACATCACGAAAAACCCCATTCGCTCCGAAATATTTCAAAGTCCCGCGAGTATTCAGAGTCCCTCCGCACCTTCGTCCGAACACAAATTCGTCCAATCGCTAAAAACGACCATTGATCCTTGTGTCTCGTTGCATTCCGTACGTATTACATTAATGGTTCGACCTCGGTCGTCGCGCTGGTTTTCGAGAACATCACGAAAAACCCCATTCGCTCCGAAATATTTCAAAGTCCCGCGAGTTTTCAGAGTCTTTCCGCACCATCGTCCGAACACAAATTCGTCCAATCGCTAAAAACGACCATTGATCCTTGTGTCTCGTTGCATTCCGTACGTATTACATTAATGGTTCGACCGCGGTCGTCGCGCTGGTTTTCGAGAAAATCGCGAAAAACTCCATTCGCTCCGAAATATTTCAAAGTCCCGCGAGTTTTCAGAGTCTTTCCGCACCATCGTCCGAACACAAATTCGTCCAATCGCTAAAAACGACCATTGATCCTTGTGTCTCGTTGCATTCCGTACGTATTACATTAATGGTTCGACCGCGGTCGTCGCGCTGGTTTTCGAGAACATCACGAAAAACCCCATTCGCTCCGAAATATTTCAAAGTCCCGCGAGTTTTCAGAGTCTTTCCGCACCATCGTCCGAACACAAATTCGTCCAATCGCTAAAAACGACCATTGATCCTTGTGTCTCGTTGCATTCCGTACGTATTACATTAATGGTTCGACCGCGGTCGTCGCGCTGGTTTTCGAGAACATCACGAAAAACCCCATTCGCTCCGAAATATTTCAAAGTCCCGCGAGTATTCAGAGTCCCTCCGCACCTTCGTCCGAACACAAATTCGTCCAATCGCTAAAAACGACCATTGATCCTTGTGTCTCGTTGCATTCCGTACGTATTACATTAATGGTTCGACCGCGG
>CAUIJW010000182.1:0-79679 GCA_960531205.1 Andrena bicolor
GAGTGATTTTTCTTTCGCGTGGTACGGATCATTCTAGTTTGTAATTTCCCGGGTTCGTGTTCGTATAATGAAGCTGTTTTTTGCCGAGTTTCTATCGTTTTCTAGGTGTTTTCTATGTAGAGTACATTTCGTTTTAGTTTTTAGTTTTTTTCCCGGTTCGCGTTATATTGTTAGCTTGCTTTTTCCCAGGTTCAGGTTGTTTCCTGAGTGTTTTTCGTATAGAGTACATTTCGTTCTAGTTTTTAGTTTTTTCCCGGTTCACGTTATATTGTTGGTTTGTTTTTTTTCCCGGGTTCAGGTTCAGGTTCAGGTTCAGGTTCAGGTTCAGGTTCAGGTTCAGGTTCAGGTTCAGGTTCAGGTTCGCGTCGCGTTATTAGGTTTTTTGTCGGGTCTATATCATATTTTTGAGTGTTTTCCTTCTGATCGGGCTCGGTTTTTTGAGGCTAGTTTTGGTATCGATTCGCGTTGTTTCTTGATAATCTAGATTCAGGTTCCCGTCGCGTTATTTGGTTTTTTGTCGGGTCTATGTCTTGTTTTTGAGTGTTTTCATTGAGGTCGGGCTTGGTTTTTTAGGGCTAGTTTGTGTATCAATTCGCGTGGTTCGTCTCCCGTTATTTCGCGTTATTGGGGTTCTCGTCGAGTTCTTTTTGTTTCTTGAGTGATTTTTCTTTCGCGTGGTACGGATCATTCTAGTTTGTAATTTCCCGGGTTCGTGTTCGTATAATGAAGCTGTTTTTTGCCGAGTTTCTATCGTTTTCTAGGTGTTTTCTATGTAGAGTACATTTCGTTTTAGTTTTTAGTTTTTTTCCCGGTTCGCGTTATATTGTTAGCTTGCTTTTTCCCAGGTTCAGGTTGTTTCCTGAGTGTTTTTCGTATAGAGTACATTTCGTTCTAGTTTTTAGTTTTTTCCCGGTTCACGTTATATTGTTGGTTTGTTTTTTTTCCCGGGTTCAGGTTCAGGTTCAGGTTCAGGTTCAGGTTCAGGTTCAGGTTCAGGTTCAGGTTCAGGTTCAGGTTCGCGTCGCGTTATTAGGTTTTTTGTCGGGTCTATATCATATTTTTGAGTGTTTTCCTTCTGATCGGGCTCGGTTTTTTGAGGCTAGTTTTGGTATCGATTCGCGTTGTTTCTTGATAATCTAGATTCAGGTTCCCGTCGCGTTATTTGGTTTTTTGTCGGGTCTATGTCTTGTTTTTGAGTGTTTTCATTGAGGTCGGGCTTGGTTTTTTAGGGCTAGTTTGTGTATCAATTCGCGTGGTTCGTCTCCCGTTATTTCGCGTTATTGGGGTTCTCGTCGAGTTCTTTTTGTTTCTTGAGTGATTTTTCTTTCGCGTGGTACGGATCATTCTAGTTTGTAATTTCCCGGGTTCGTGTTCGTATAATGAAGCTGTTTTTTGCCGAGTTTCTATCGTTTTCTAGGTGTTTTCTATGTAGAGTACATTTCGTTTTAGTTTTTAGTTTTTTTCCCGGTTCGCGTTATATTGTTAGCTTGCTTTTTCCCAGGTTCAGGTTGTTTCCTGAGTGTTTTTCGTATAGAGTACATTTCGTTCTAGTTTTTAGTTTTTTCCCGGTTCACGTTATATTGTTGGTTTGTTTTTTTTCCCGGGTTCAGGTTCAGGTTCAGGTTCAGGTTCAGGTTCAGGTTCAGGTTCAGGTTCAGGTTCAGGTTCAGGTTCGCGTCGCGTTATTAGGTTTTTTGTCGGGTCTATATCATATTTTTGAGTGTTTTCCTTCTGATCGGGCTCGGTTTTTTGAGGCTAGTTTTGGTATCGATTCGCGTTGTTTCTTGATAATCTAGATTCAGGTTCCCGTCGCGTTATTTGGTTTTTTGTCGGGTCTATGTCTTGTTTTTGAGTGTTTTCATTGAGGTCGGGCTTGGTTTTTTAGGGCTAGTTTGTGTATCAATTCGCGTGGTTCGTCTCCCGTTATTTCGCGTTATTGGGGTTCTCGTCGAGTTCTTTTTGTTTCTTGAGTGATTTTTCTTTCGCGTGGTACGGATCATTCTAGTTTGTAATTTCCCGGGTTCGTGTTCGTATAATGAAGCTGTTTTTTGCCGAGTTTCTATCGTTTTCTAGGTGTTTTCTATGTAGAGTACATTTCGTTTTAGTTTTTAGTTTTTTTCCCGGTTCGCGTTATATTGTTAGCTTGCTTTTTCCCAGGTTCAGGTTGTTTCCTGAGTGTTTTTCGTATAGAGTACATTTCGTTCTAGTTTTTAGTTTTTTCCCGGTTCACGTTATATTGTTGGTTTGTTTTTTTTCCCGGGTTCAGGTTCAGGTTCAGGTTCAGGTTCAGGTTCAGGTTCAGGTTCAGGTTCAGGTTCAGGTTCAGGTTCGCGTCGCGTTATTAGGTTTTTTGTCGGGTCTATATCATATTTTTGAGTGTTTTCCTTCTGATCGGGCTCGGTTTTTTGAGGCTAGTTTTGGTATCGATTCGCGTTGTTTCTTGATAATCTAGATTCAGGTTCCCGTCGCGTTATTTGGTTTTTTGTCGGGTCTATGTCTTGTTTTTGAGTGTTTTCATTGAGGTCGGGCTTGGTTTTTTAGGGCTAGTTTGTGTATCAATTCGCGTGGTTCGTCTCCCGTTATTTCGCGTTATTGGGGTTCACGTCGAGTTCTTTTTGTTTCTTGAGTGATTTTTCTTTCGCGTGGTACGGATCATTCTAGTTTGTAATTTCCCGGGTTCGTGTTCGTATAATGAAGCTGTTTTTTGCCGAGTTTCTATCGTTTTCTAGGTGTTTTCTATGTAGAGTACATTTCGTTTTAGTTTTTAGTTTTTTTCCCGGTTCGCGTTATATTGTTAGCTTGCTTTTTCCCAGGTTCAGGTTGTTTCCTGAGTGTTTTTCGTATAGAGTACATTTCGTTCTAGTTTTTAGTTTTTTCCCGGTTCACGTTATATTGTTGGTTTGTTTTTTTTCCCGGGTTCAGGTTCAGGTTCAGGTTCAGGTTCAGGTTCAGGTTCAGGTTCAGGTTCAGGTTCAGGTTCAGGTTCGCGTCGCGTTATTAGGTTTTTTGTCGGGTCTATATCATATTTTTGAGTGTTTTCCTTCTGATCGGGCTCGGTTTTTTGAGGCTAGTTTTGGTATCGATTCGCGTTGTTTCTTGATAATCTAGATTCAGGTTCCCGTCGCGTTATTTGGTTTTTTGTCGGGTCTATGTCTTGTTTTTGAGTGTTTTCATTGAGGTCGGGCTTGGTTTTTTAGGGCTAGTTTGTGTATCAATTCGCGTGGTTCGTCTCCCGTTATTTCGCGTTATTGGGGTTCTCGTCGAGTTCTTTTTGTTTCTTGAGTGATTTTTCTTTCGCGTGGTACGGATCATTCTAGTTTGTAATTTCCCGGGTTCGTGTTCGTATAATGAAGCTGTTTTTTGCCGAGTTTCTATCGTTTTCTAGGTGTTTTCTATGTAGAGTACATTTCGTTTTAGTTTTTAGTTTTTTTCCCGGTTCGCGTTATATTGTTAGCTTGCTTTTTCCCAGGTTCAGGTTGTTTCCTGAGTGTTTTTCGTATAGAGTACATTTCGTTCTAGTTTTTAGTTTTTTCCCGGTTCACGTTATATTGTTGGTTTGTTTTTTTTCCCGGGTTCAGGTTCAGGTTCAGGTTCAGGTTCAGGTTCAGGTTCAGGTTCAGGTTCAGGTTCAGGTTCAGGTTCGCGTCGCGTTATTAGGTTTTTTGTCGGGTCTATATCATATTTTTGAGTGTTTTCCTTCTGATCGGGCTCGGTTTTTTGAGGCTAGTTTTGGTATCGATTCGCGTTGTTTCTTGATAATCTAGATTCAGGTTCCCGTCGCGTTATTTGGTTTTTTGTCGGGTCTATGTCTTGTTTTTGAGTGTTTTCATTGAGGTCGGGCTTGGTTTTTTAGGGCTAGTTTGTGTATCAATTCGCGTGGTTCGTCTCCCGTTATTTCGCGTTATTGGGGTTCTCGTCGAGTTCTTTTTGTTTCTTGAGTGATTTTTCTTTCGCGTGGTACGGATCATTCTAGTTTGTAATTTCCCGGGTTCGTGTTCGTATAATGAAGCTGTTTTTTGCCGAGTTTCTATCGTTTTCTAGGTGTTTTCTATGTAGAGTACATTTCGTTTTAGTTTTTAGTTTTTTTCCCGGTTCGCGTTATATTGTTAGCTTGCTTTTTCCCAGGTTCAGGTTGTTTCCTGAGTGTTTTTCGTATAGAGTACATTTCGTTCTAGTTTTTAGTTTTTTCCCGGTTCACGTTATATTGTTGGTTTGTTTTTTTTCCCGGGTTCAGGTTCAGGTTCAGGTTCAGGTTCAGGTTCAGGTTCAGGTTCAGGTTCAGGTTCAGGTTCAGGTTCGCGTCGCGTTATTAGGTTTTTTGTCGGGTCTATATCATATTTTTGAGTGTTTTCCTTCTGATCGGGCTCGGTTTTTTGAGGCTAGTTTTGGTATCGATTCGCGTTGTTTCTTGATAATCTAGATTCAGGTTCCCGTCGCGTTATTTGGTTTTTTGTCGGGTCTATGTCTTGTTTTTGAGTGTTTTCATTGAGGTCGGGCTTGGTTTTTTAGGGCTAGTTTGTGTATCAATTCGCGTGGTTCGTCTCCCGTTATTTCGCGTTATTGGGGTTCTCGTCGAGTTCTTTTTGTTTCTTGAGTGATTTTTCTTTCGCGTGGTACGGATCATTCTAGTTTGTAATTTCCCGGGTTCGTGTTCGTATAATGAAGCTGTTTTTTGCCGAGTTTCTATCGTTTTCTAGGTGTTTTCTATGTAGAGTACATTTCGTTTTAGTTTTTAGTTTTTTTCCCGGTTCGCGTTATATTGTTAGCTTGCTTTTTCCCAGGTTCAGGTTGTTTCCTGAGTGTTTTTCGTATAGAGTACATTTCGTTCTAGTTTTTAGTTTTTTCCCGGTTCACGTTATATTGTTGGTTTGTTTTTTTTCCCGGGTTCAGGTTCAGGTTCAGGTTCAGGTTCAGGTTCAGGTTCAGGTTCAGGTTCAGGTTCAGGTTCAGGTTCGCGTCGCGTTATTAGGTTTTTTGTCGGGTCTATATCATATTTTTGAGTGTTTTCCTTCTGATCGGGCTCGGTTTTTTGAGGCTAGTTTTGGTATCGATTCGCGTTGTTTCTTGATAATCTAGATTCAGGTTCCCGTCGCGTTATTTGGTTTTTTGTCGGGTCTATGTCTTGTTTTTGAGTGTTTTCATTGAGGTCGGGCTTGGTTTTTTAGGGCTAGTTTGTGTATCAATTCGCGTGGTTCGTCTCCCGTTATTTCGCGTTATTGGGGTTCTCGTCGAGTTCTTTTTGTTTCTTGAGTGATTTTTCTTTCGCGTGGTACGGATCATTCTAGTTTGTAATTTCCCGGGTTCGTGTTCGTATAATGAAGCTGTTTTTTGCCGAGTTTCTATCGTTTTCTAGGTGTTTTCTATGTAGAGTACATTTCGTTTTAGTTTTTAGTTTTTTTCCCGGTTCGCGTTATATTGTTAGCTTGCTTTTTCCCAGGTTCAGGTTGTTTCCTGAGTGTTTTTCGTATAGAGTACATTTCGTTCTAGTTTTTAGTTTTTTCCCGGTTCACGTTATATTGTTGGTTTGTTTTTTTTCCCGGGTTCAGGTTCAGGTTCAGGTTCAGGTTCAGGTTCAGGTTCAGGTTCAGGTTCAGGTTCAGGTTCAGGTTCGCGTCGCGTTATTAGGTTTTTTGTCGGGTCTATATCATATTTTTGAGTGTTTTCCTTCTGATCGGGCTCGGTTTTTTGAGGCTAGTTTTGGTATCGATTCGCGTTGTTTCTTGATAATCTAGATTCAGGTTCCCGTCGCGTTATTTGGTTTTTTGTCGGGTCTATGTCTTGTTTTTGAGTGTTTTCATTGAGGTCGGGCTTGGTTTTTTAGGGCTAGTTTGTGTATCAATTCGCGTGGTTCGTCTCCCGTTATTTCGCGTTATTGGGGTTCTCGTCGAGTTCTTTTTGTTTCTTGAGTGATTTTTCTTTCGCGTGGTACGGATCATTCTAGTTTGTAATTTCCCGGGTTCGTGTTCGTATAATGAAGCTGTTTTTTGCCGAGTTTCTATCGTTTTCTAGGTGTTTTCTATGTAGAGTACATTTCGTTTTAGTTTTTAGTTTTTTTCCCGGTTCGCGTTATATTGTTAGCTTGCTTTTTCCCAGGTTCAGGTTGTTTCCTGAGTGTTTTTCGTATAGAGTACATTTCGTTCTAGTTTTTAGTTTTTTCCCGGTTCACGTTATATTGTTGGTTTGTTTTTTTTCCCGGGTTCAGGTTCAGGTTCAGGTTCAGGTTCAGGTTCAGGTTCAGGTTCAGGTTCAGGTTCAGGTTCAGGTTCGCGTCGCGTTATTAGGTTTTTTGTCGGGTCTATATCATATTTTTGAGTGTTTTCCTTCTGATCGGGCTCGGTTTTTTGAGGCTAGTTTTGGTATCGATTCGCGTTGTTTCTTGATAATCTAGATTCAGGTTCCCGTCGCGTTATTTGGTTTTTTGTCGGGTCTATGTCTTGTTTTTGAGTGTTTTCATTGAGGTCGGGCTTGGTTTTTTAGGGCTAGTTTGTGTATCAATTCGCGTGGTTCGTCTCCCGTTATTTCGCGTTATTGGGGTTCTCGTCGAGTTCTTTTTGTTTCTTGAGTGATTTTTCTTTCGCGTGGTACGGATCATTCTAGTTTGTAATTTCCCGGGTTCGTGTTCGTATAATGAAGCTGTTTTTTGCCGAGTTTCTATCGTTTTCTAGGTGTTTTCTATGTAGAGTACATTTCGTTTTAGTTTTTAGTTTTTTTCCCGGTTCGCGTTATATTGTTAGCTTGCTTTTTCCCAGGTTCAGGTTGTTTCCTGAGTGTTTTTCGTATAGAGTACATTTCGTTCTAGTTTTTAGTTTTTTCCCGGTTCACGTTATATTGTTGGTTTGTTTTTTTTCCCGGGTTCAGGTTCAGGTTCAGGTTCAGGTTCAGGTTCAGGTTCAGGTTCAGGTTCAGGTTCAGGTTCAGGTTCGCGTCGCGTTATTAGGTTTTTTGTCGGGTCTATATCATATTTTTGAGTGTTTTCCTTCTGATCGGGCTCGGTTTTTTGAGGCTAGTTTTGGTATCGATTCGCGTTGTTTCTTGATAATCTAGATTCAGGTTCCCGTCGCGTTATTTGGTTTTTTGTCGGGTCTATGTCTTGTTTTTGAGTGTTTTCATTGAGGTCGGGCTTGGTTTTTTAGGGCTAGTTTGTGTATCAATTCGCGTGGTTCGTCTCCCGTTATTTCGCGTTATTGGGGTTCACGTCGAGTTCTTTTTGTTTCTTGAGTGATTTTTCTTTCGCGTGGTACGGATCATTCTAGTTTGTAATTTCCCGGGTTCGTGTTCGTATAATGAAGCTGTTTTTTGCCGAGTTTCTATCGTTTTCTAGGTGTTTTCTATGTAGAGTACATTTCGTTTTAGTTTTTAGTTTTTTTCCCGGTTCGCGTTATATTGTTAGCTTGCTTTTTCCCAGGTTCAGGTTGTTTCCTGAGTGTTTTTCGTATAGAGTACATTTCGTTCTAGTTTTTAGTTTTTTCCCGGTTCACGTTATATTGTTGGTTTGTTTTTTTTCCCGGGTTCAGGTTCAGGTTCAGGTTCAGGTTCAGGTTCAGGTTCAGGTTCAGGTTCAGGTTCAGGTTCAGGTTCGCGTCGCGTTATTAGGTTTTTTGTCGGGTCTATATCATATTTTTGAGTGTTTTCCTTCTGATCGGGCTCGGTTTTTTGAGGCTAGTTTTGGTATCGATTCGCGTTGTTTCTTGATAATCTAGATTCAGGTTCCCGTCGCGTTATTTGGTTTTTTGTCGGGTCTATGTCTTGTTTTTGAGTGTTTTCATTGAGGTCGGGCTTGGTTTTTTAGGGCTAGTTTGTGTATCAATTCGCGTGGTTCGTCTCCCGTTATTTCGCGTTATTGGGGTTCTCGTCGAGTTCTTTTTGTTTCTTGAGTGATTTTTCTTTCGCGTGGTACGGATCATTCTAGTTTGTAATTTCCCGGGTTCGTGTTCGTATAATGAAGCTGTTTTTTGCCGAGTTTCTATCGTTTTCTAGGTGTTTTCTATGTAGAGTACATTTCGTTTTAGTTTTTAGTTTTTTTCCCGGTTCGCGTTATATTGTTAGCTTGCTTTTTCCCAGGTTCAGGTTGTTTCCTGAGTGTTTTTCGTATAGAGTACATTTCGTTCTAGTTTTTAGTTTTTTCCCGGTTCACGTTATATTGTTGGTTTGTTTTTTTTCCCGGGTTCAGGTTCAGGTTCAGGTTCAGGTTCAGGTTCAGGTTCAGGTTCAGGTTCAGGTTCAGGTTCAGGTTCGCGTCGCGTTATTAGGTTTTTTGTCGGGTCTATATCATATTTTTGAGTGTTTTCCTTCTGATCGGGCTCGGTTTTTTGAGGCTAGTTTTGGTATCGATTCGCGTTGTTTCTTGATAATCTAGATTCAGGTTCCCGTCGCGTTATTTGGTTTTTTGTCGGGTCTATGTCTTGTTTTTGAGTGTTTTCATTGAGGTCGGGCTTGGTTTTTTAGGGCTAGTTTGTGTATCAATTCGCGTGGTTCGTCTCCCGTTATTTCGCGTTATTGGGGTTCTCGTCGAGTTCTTTTTGTTTCTTGAGTGATTTTTCTTTCGCGTGGTACGGATCATTCTAGTTTGTAATTTCCCGGGTTCGTGTTCGTATAATGAAGCTGTTTTTTGCCGAGTTTCTATCGTTTTCTAGGTGTTTTCTATGTAGAGTACATTTCGTTTTAGTTTTTAGTTTTTTTCCCGGTTCGCGTTATATTGTTAGCTTGCTTTTTCCCAGGTTCAGGTTGTTTCCTGAGTGTTTTTCGTATAGAGTACATTTCGTTCTAGTTTTTAGTTTTTTCCCGGTTCACGTTATATTGTTGGTTTGTTTTTTTTCCCGGGTTCAGGTTCAGGTTCAGGTTCAGGTTCAGGTTCAGGTTCAGGTTCAGGTTCAGGTTCAGGTTCAGGTTCGCGTCGCGTTATTAGGTTTTTTGTCGGGTCTATATCATATTTTTGAGTGTTTTCCTTCTGATCGGGCTCGGTTTTTTGAGGCTAGTTTTGGTATCGATTCGCGTTGTTTCTTGATAATCTAGATTCAGGTTCCCGTCGCGTTATTTGGTTTTTTGTCGGGTCTATGTCTTGTTTTTGAGTGTTTTCATTGAGGTCGGGCTTGGTTTTTTAGGGCTAGTTTGTGTATCAATTCGCGTGGTTCGTCTCCCGTTATTTCGCGTTATTGGGGTTCTCGTCGAGTTCTTTTTGTTTCTTGAGTGATTTTTCTTTCGCGTGGTACGGATCATTCTAGTTTGTAATTTCCCGGGTTCGTGTTCGTATAATGAAGCTGTTTTTTGCCGAGTTTCTATCGTTTTCTAGGTGTTTTCTATGTAGAGTACATTTCGTTTTAGTTTTTAGTTTTTTTCCCGGTTCGCGTTATATTGTTAGCTTGCTTTTTCCCAGGTTCAGGTTGTTTCCTGAGTGTTTTTCGTATAGAGTACATTTCGTTCTAGTTTTTAGTTTTTTCCCGGTTCACGTTATATTGTTGGTTTGTTTTTTTTCCCGGGTTCAGGTTCAGGTTCAGGTTCAGGTTCAGGTTCAGGTTCAGGTTCAGGTTCAGGTTCAGGTTCAGGTTCGCGTCGCGTTATTAGGTTTTTTGTCGGGTCTATATCATATTTTTGAGTGTTTTCCTTCTGATCGGGCTCGGTTTTTTGAGGCTAGTTTTGGTATCGATTCGCGTTGTTTCTTGATAATCTAGATTCAGGTTCCCGTCGCGTTATTTGGTTTTTTGTCGGGTCTATGTCTTGTTTTTGAGTGTTTTCATTGAGGTCGGGCTTGGTTTTTTAGGGCTAGTTTGTGTATCAATTCGCGTGGTTCGTCTCCCGTTATTTCGCGTTATTGGGGTTCTCGTCGAGTTCTTTTTGTTTCTTGAGTGATTTTTCTTTCGCGTGGTACGGATCATTCTAGTTTGTAATTTCCCGGGTTCGTGTTCGTATAATGAAGCTGTTTTTTGCCGAGTTTCTATCGTTTTCTAGGTGTTTTCTATGTAGAGTACATTTCGTTTTAGTTTTTAGTTTTTTTCCCGGTTCGCGTTATATTGTTAGCTTGCTTTTTCCCAGGTTCAGGTTGTTTCCTGAGTGTTTTTCGTATAGAGTACATTTCGTTCTAGTTTTTAGTTTTTTCCCGGTTCACGTTATATTGTTGGTTTGTTTTTTTTCCCGGGTTCAGGTTCAGGTTCAGGTTCAGGTTCAGGTTCAGGTTCAGGTTCAGGTTCAGGTTCAGGTTCAGGTTCGCGTCGCGTTATTAGGTTTTTTGTCGGGTCTATATCATATTTTTGAGTGTTTTCCTTCTGATCGGGCTCGGTTTTTTGAGGCTAGTTTTGGTATCGATTCGCGTTGTTTCTTGATAATCTAGATTCAGGTTCCCGTCGCGTTATTTGGTTTTTTGTCGGGTCTATGTCTTGTTTTTGAGTGTTTTCATTGAGGTCGGGCTTGGTTTTTTAGGGCTAGTTTGTGTATCAATTCGCGTGGTTCGTCTCCCGTTATTTCGCGTTATTGGGGTTCTCGTCGAGTTCTTTTTGTTTCTTGAGTGATTTTTCTTTCGCGTGGTACGGATCATTCTAGTTTGTAATTTCCCGGGTTCGTGTTCGTATAATGAAGCTGTTTTTTGCCGAGTTTCTATCGTTTTCTAGGTGTTTTCTATGTAGAGTACATTTCGTTTTAGTTTTTAGTTTTTTTCCCGGTTCGCGTTATATTGTTAGCTTGCTTTTTCCCAGGTTCAGGTTGTTTCCTGAGTGTTTTTCGTATAGAGTACATTTCGTTCTAGTTTTTAGTTTTTTCCCGGTTCACGTTATATTGTTGGTTTGTTTTTTTTCCCGGGTTCAGGTTCAGGTTCAGGTTCAGGTTCAGGTTCAGGTTCAGGTTCAGGTTCAGGTTCAGGTTCAGGTTCGCGTCGCGTTATTAGGTTTTTTGTCGGGTCTATATCATATTTTTGAGTGTTTTCCTTCTGATCGGGCTCGGTTTTTTGAGGCTAGTTTTGGTATCGATTCGCGTTGTTTCTTGATAATCTAGATTCAGGTTCCCGTCGCGTTATTTGGTTTTTTGTCGGGTCTATGTCTTGTTTTTGAGTGTTTTCATTGAGGTCGGGCTTGGTTTTTTAGGGCTAGTTTGTGTATCAATTCGCGTGGTTCGTCTCCCGTTATTTCGCGTTATTGGGGTTCTCGTCGAGTTCTTTTTGTTTCTTGAGTGATTTTTCTTTCGCGTGGTACGGATCATTCTAGTTTGTAATTTCCCGGGTTCGTGTTCGTATAATGAAGCTGTTTTTTGCCGAGTTTCTATCGTTTTCTAGGTGTTTTCTATGTAGAGTACATTTCGTTTTAGTTTTTAGTTTTTTTCCCGGTTCGCGTTATATTGTTAGCTTGCTTTTTCCCAGGTTCAGGTTGTTTCCTGAGTGTTTTTCGTATAGAGTACATTTCGTTCTAGTTTTTAGTTTTTTCCCGGTTCACGTTATATTGTTGGTTTGTTTTTTTTCCCGGGTTCAGGTTCAGGTTCAGGTTCAGGTTCAGGTTCAGGTTCAGGTTCAGGTTCAGGTTCAGGTTCAGGTTCGCGTCGCGTTATTAGGTTTTTTGTCGGGTCTATATCATATTTTTGAGTGTTTTCCTTCTGATCGGGCTCGGTTTTTTGAGGCTAGTTTTGGTATCGATTCGCGTTGTTTCTTGATAATCTAGATTCAGGTTCCCGTCGCGTTATTTGGTTTTTTGTCGGGTCTATGTCTTGTTTTTGAGTGTTTTCATTGAGGTCGGGCTTGGTTTTTTAGGGCTAGTTTGTGTATCAATTCGCGTGGTTCGTCTCCCGTTATTTCGCGTTATTGGGGTTCTCGTCGAGTTCTTTTTGTTTCTTGAGTGATTTTTCTTTCGCGTGGTACGGATCATTCTAGTTTGTAATTTCCCGGGTTCGTGTTCGTATAATGAAGCTGTTTTTTGCCGAGTTTCTATCGTTTTCTAGGTGTTTTCTATGTAGAGTACATTTCGTTTTAGTTTTTAGTTTTTTTCCCGGTTCGCGTTATATTGTTAGCTTGCTTTTTCCCAGGTTCAGGTTGTTTCCTGAGTGTTTTTCGTATAGAGTACATTTCGTTCTAGTTTTTAGTTTTTTCCCGGTTCACGTTATATTGTTGGTTTGTTTTTTTTCCCGGGTTCAGGTTCAGGTTCAGGTTCAGGTTCAGGTTCAGGTTCAGGTTCAGGTTCAGGTTCAGGTTCAGGTTCGCGTCGCGTTATTAGGTTTTTTGTCGGGTCTATATCATATTTTTGAGTGTTTTCCTTCTGATCGGGCTCGGTTTTTTGAGGCTAGTTTTGGTATCGATTCGCGTTGTTTCTTGATAATCTAGATTCAGGTTCCCGTCGCGTTATTTGGTTTTTTGTCGGGTCTATGTCTTGTTTTTGAGTGTTTTCATTGAGGTCGGGCTTGGTTTTTTAGGGCTAGTTTGTGTATCAATTCGCGTGGTTCGTCTCCCGTTATTTCGCGTTATTGGGGTTCTCGTCGAGTTCTTTTTGTTTCTTGAGTGATTTTTCTTTCGCGTGGTACGGATCATTCTAGTTTGTAATTTCCCGGGTTCGTGTTCGTATAATGAAGCTGTTTTTTGCCGAGTTTCTATCGTTTTCTAGGTGTTTTCTATGTAGAGTACATTTCGTTTTAGTTTTTAGTTTTTTTCCCGGTTCGCGTTATATTGTTAGCTTGCTTTTTCCCAGGTTCAGGTTGTTTCCTGAGTGTTTTTCGTATAGAGTACATTTCGTTCTAGTTTTTAGTTTTTTCCCGGTTCACGTTATATTGTTGGTTTGTTTTTTTTCCCGGGTTCAGGTTCAGGTTCAGGTTCAGGTTCAGGTTCAGGTTCAGGTTCAGGTTCAGGTTCAGGTTCAGGTTCGCGTCGCGTTATTAGGTTTTTTGTCGGGTCTATATCATATTTTTGAGTGTTTTCCTTCTGATCGGGCTCGGTTTTTTGAGGCTAGTTTTGGTATCGATTCGCGTTGTTTCTTGATAATCTAGATTCAGGTTCCCGTCGCGTTATTTGGTTTTTTGTCGGGTCTATGTCTTGTTTTTGAGTGTTTTCATTGAGGTCGGGCTTGGTTTTTTAGGGCTAGTTTGTGTATCAATTCGCGTGGTTCGTCTCCCGTTATTTCGCGTTATTGGGGTTCTCGTCGAGTTCTTTTTGTTTCTTGAGTGATTTTTCTTTCGCGTGGTACGGATCATTCTAGTTTGTAATTTCCCGGGTTCGTGTTCGTATAATGAAGCTGTTTTTTGCCGAGTTTCTATCGTTTTCTAGGTGTTTTCTATGTAGAGTACATTTCGTTTTAGTTTTTAGTTTTTTTCCCGGTTCGCGTTATATTGTTAGCTTGCTTTTTCCCAGGTTCAGGTTGTTTCCTGAGTGTTTTTCGTATAGAGTACATTTCGTTCTAGTTTTTAGTTTTTTCCCGGTTCACGTTATATTGTTGGTTTGTTTTTTTTCCCGGGTTCAGGTTCAGGTTCAGGTTCAGGTTCAGGTTCAGGTTCAGGTTCAGGTTCAGGTTCAGGTTCAGGTTCGCGTCGCGTTATTAGGTTTTTTGTCGGGTCTATATCATATTTTTGAGTGTTTTCCTTCTGATCGGGCTCGGTTTTTTGAGGCTAGTTTTGGTATCGATTCGCGTTGTTTCTTGATAATCTAGATTCAGGTTCCCGTCGCGTTATTTGGTTTTTTGTCGGGTCTATGTCTTGTTTTTGAGTGTTTTCATTGAGGTCGGGCTTGGTTTTTTAGGGCTAGTTTGTGTATCAATTCGCGTGGTTCGTCTCCCGTTATTTCGCGTTATTGGGGTTCACGTCGAGTTCTTTTTGTTTCTTGAGTGATTTTTCTTTCGCGTGGTACGGATCATTCTAGTTTGTAATTTCCCGGGTTCGTGTTCGTATAATGAAGCTGTTTTTTGCCGAGTTTCTATCGTTTTCTAGGTGTTTTCTATGTAGAGTACATTTCGTTTTAGTTTTTAGTTTTTTTCCCGGTTCGCGTTATATTGTTAGCTTGCTTTTTCCCAGGTTCAGGTTGTTTCCTGAGTGTTTTTCGTATAGAGTACATTTCGTTCTAGTTTTTAGTTTTTTCCCGGTTCACGTTATATTGTTGGTTTGTTTTTTTTCCCGGGTTCAGGTTCAGGTTCAGGTTCAGGTTCAGGTTCAGGTTCAGGTTCAGGTTCAGGTTCAGGTTCAGGTTCGCGTCGCGTTATTAGGTTTTTTGTCGGGTCTATATCATATTTTTGAGTGTTTTCCTTCTGATCGGGCTCGGTTTTTTGAGGCTAGTTTTGGTATCGATTCGCGTTGTTTCTTGATAATCTAGATTCAGGTTCCCGTCGCGTTATTTGGTTTTTTGTCGGGTCTATGTCTTGTTTTTGAGTGTTTTCATTGAGGTCGGGCTTGGTTTTTTAGGGCTAGTTTGTGTATCAATTCGCGTGGTTCGTCTCCCGTTATTTCGCGTTATTGGGGTTCTCGTCGAGTTCTTTTTGTTTCTTGAGTGATTTTTCTTTCGCGTGGTACGGATCATTCTAGTTTGTAATTTCCCGGGTTCGTGTTCGTATAATGAAGCTGTTTTTTGCCGAGTTTCTATCGTTTTCTAGGTGTTTTCTATGTAGAGTACATTTCGTTTTAGTTTTTAGTTTTTTTCCCGGTTCGCGTTATATTGTTAGCTTGCTTTTTCCCAGGTTCAGGTTGTTTCCTGAGTGTTTTTCGTATAGAGTACATTTCGTTCTAGTTTTTAGTTTTTTCCCGGTTCACGTTATATTGTTGGTTTGTTTTTTTTCCCGGGTTCAGGTTCAGGTTCAGGTTCAGGTTCAGGTTCAGGTTCAGGTTCAGGTTCAGGTTCAGGTTCAGGTTCGCGTCGCGTTATTAGGTTTTTTGTCGGGTCTATATCATATTTTTGAGTGTTTTCCTTCTGATCGGGCTCGGTTTTTTGAGGCTAGTTTTGGTATCGATTCGCGTTGTTTCTTGATAATCTAGATTCAGGTTCCCGTCGCGTTATTTGGTTTTTTGTCGGGTCTATGTCTTGTTTTTGAGTGTTTTCATTGAGGTCGGGCTTGGTTTTTTAGGGCTAGTTTGTGTATCAATTCGCGTGGTTCGTCTCCCGTTATTTCGCGTTATTGGGGTTCTCGTCGAGTTCTTTTTGTTTCTTGAGTGATTTTTCTTTCGCGTGGTACGGATCATTCTAGTTTGTAATTTCCCGGGTTCGTGTTCGTATAATGAAGCTGTTTTTTGCCGAGTTTCTATCGTTTTCTAGGTGTTTTCTATGTAGAGTACATTTCGTTTTAGTTTTTAGTTTTTTTCCCGGTTCGCGTTATATTGTTAGCTTGCTTTTTCCCAGGTTCAGGTTGTTTCCTGAGTGTTTTTCGTATAGAGTACATTTCGTTCTAGTTTTTAGTTTTTTCCCGGTTCACGTTATATTGTTGGTTTGTTTTTTTTCCCGGGTTCAGGTTCAGGTTCAGGTTCAGGTTCAGGTTCAGGTTCAGGTTCAGGTTCAGGTTCAGGTTCAGGTTCGCGTCGCGTTATTAGGTTTTTTGTCGGGTCTATATCATATTTTTGAGTGTTTTCCTTCTGATCGGGCTCGGTTTTTTGAGGCTAGTTTTGGTATCGATTCGCGTTGTTTCTTGATAATCTAGATTCAGGTTCCCGTCGCGTTATTTGGTTTTTTGTCGGGTCTATGTCTTGTTTTTGAGTGTTTTCATTGAGGTCGGGCTTGGTTTTTTAGGGCTAGTTTGTGTATCAATTCGCGTGGTTCGTCTCCCGTTATTTCGCGTTATTGGGGTTCTCGTCGAGTTCTTTTTGTTTCTTGAGTGATTTTTCTTTCGCGTGGTACGGATCATTCTAGTTTGTAATTTCCCGGGTTCGTGTTCGTATAATGAAGCTGTTTTTTGCCGAGTTTCTATCGTTTTCTAGGTGTTTTCTATGTAGAGTACATTTCGTTTTAGTTTTTAGTTTTTTTCCCGGTTCGCGTTATATTGTTAGCTTGCTTTTTCCCAGGTTCAGGTTGTTTCCTGAGTGTTTTTCGTATAGAGTACATTTCGTTCTAGTTTTTAGTTTTTTCCCGGTTCACGTTATATTGTTGGTTTGTTTTTTTTCCCGGGTTCAGGTTCAGGTTCAGGTTCAGGTTCAGGTTCAGGTTCAGGTTCAGGTTCAGGTTCAGGTTCGCGTCGCGTTATTAGGTTTTTTGTCGGGTCTATATCATATTTTTGAGTGTTTTCCTTCTGATCGGGCTCGGTTTTTTGAGGCTAGTTTTGGTATCGATTCGCGTTGTTTCTTGATAATCTAGATTCAGGTTCCCGTCGCGTTATTTGGTTTTTTGTCGGGTCTATGTCTTGTTTTTGAGTGTTTTCATTGAGGTCGGGCTTGGTTTTTTAGGGCTAGTTTGTGTATCAATTCGCGTGGTTCGTCTCCCGTTATTTCGCGTTATTGGGGTTCTCGTCGAGTTCTTTTTGTTTCTTGAGTGATTTTTCTTTCGCGTGGTACGGATCATTCTAGTTTGTAATTTCCCGGGTTCGTGTTCGTATAATGAAGCTGTTTTTTGCCGAGTTTCTATCGTTTTCTAGGTGTTTTCTATGTAGAGTACATTTCGTTTTAGTTTTTAGTTTTTTTCCCGGTTCGCGTTATATTGTTAGCTTGCTTTTTCCCAGGTTCAGGTTGTTTCCTGAGTGTTTTTCGTATAGAGTACATTTCGTTCTAGTTTTTAGTTTTTTCCCGGTTCACGTTATATTGTTGGTTTGTTTTTTTTCCCGGGTTCAGGTTCAGGTTCAGGTTCAGGTTCAGGTTCAGGTTCAGGTTCAGGTTCAGGTTCAGGTTCAGGTTCGCGTCGCGTTATTAGGTTTTTTGTCGGGTCTATATCATATTTTTGAGTGTTTTCCTTCTGATCGGGCTCGGTTTTTTGAGGCTAGTTTTGGTATCGATTCGCGTTGTTTCTTGATAATCTAGATTCAGGTTCCCGTCGCGTTATTTGGTTTTTTGTCGGGTCTATGTCTTGTTTTTGAGTGTTTTCATTGAGGTCGGGCTTGGTTTTTTAGGGCTAGTTTGTGTATCAATTCGCGTGGTTCGTCTCCCGTTATTTCGCGTTATTGGGGTTCTCGTCGAGTTCTTTTTGTTTCTTGAGTGATTTTTCTTTCGCGTGGTACGGATCATTCTAGTTTGTAATTTCCCGGGTTCGTGTTCGTATAATGAAGCTGTTTTTTGCCGAGTTTCTATCGTTTTCTAGGTGTTTTCTATGTAGAGTACATTTCGTTTTAGTTTTTAGTTTTTTTCCCGGTTCGCGTTATATTGTTAGCTTGCTTTTTCCCAGGTTCAGGTTGTTTCCTGAGTGTTTTTCGTATAGAGTACATTTCGTTCTAGTTTTTAGTTTTTTCCCGGTTCACGTTATATTGTTGGTTTGTTTTTTTTCCCGGGTTCAGGTTCAGGTTCAGGTTCAGGTTCAGGTTCAGGTTCAGGTTCAGGTTCAGGTTCAGGTTCAGGTTCGCGTCGCGTTATTAGGTTTTTTGTCGGGTCTATATCATATTTTTGAGTGTTTTCCTTCTGATCGGGCTCGGTTTTTTGAGGCTAGTTTTGGTATCGATTCGCGTTGTTTCTTGATAATCTAGATTCAGGTTCCCGTCGCGTTATTTGGTTTTTTGTCGGGTCTATGTCTTGTTTTTGAGTGTTTTCATTGAGGTCGGGCTTGGTTTTTTAGGGCTAGTTTGTGTATCAATTCGCGTGGTTCGTCTCCCGTTATTTCGCGTTATTGGGGTTCTCGTCGAGTTCTTTTTGTTTCTTGAGTGATTTTTCTTTCGCGTGGTACGGATCATTCTAGTTTGTAATTTCCCGGGTTCGTGTTCGTATAATGAAGCTGTTTTTTGCCGAGTTTCTATCGTTTTCTAGGTGTTTTCTATGTAGAGTACATTTCGTTTTAGTTTTTAGTTTTTTTCCCGGTTCGCGTTATATTGTTAGCTTGCTTTTTCCCAGGTTCAGGTTGTTTCCTGAGTGTTTTTCGTATAGAGTACATTTCGTTCTAGTTTTTAGTTTTTTCCCGGTTCACGTTATATTGTTGGTTTGTTTTTTTTCCCGGGTTCAGGTTCAGGTTCAGGTTCAGGTTCAGGTTCAGGTTCAGGTTCAGGTTCAGGTTCAGGTTCAGGTTCGCGTCGCGTTATTAGGTTTTTTGTCGGGTCTATATCATATTTTTGAGTGTTTTCCTTCTGATCGGGCTCGGTTTTTTGAGGCTAGTTTTGGTATCGATTCGCGTTGTTTCTTGATAATCTAGATTCAGGTTCCCGTCGCGTTATTTGGTTTTTTGTCGGGTCTATGTCTTGTTTTTGAGTGTTTTCATTGAGGTCGGGCTTGGTTTTTTAGGGCTAGTTTGTGTATCAATTCGCGTGGTTCGTCTCCCGTTATTTCGCGTTATTGGGGTTCTCGTCGAGTTCTTTTTGTTTCTTGAGTGATTTTTCTTTCGCGTGGTACGGATCATTCTAGTTTGTAATTTCCCGGGTTCGTGTTCGTATAATGAAGCTGTTTTTTGCCGAGTTTCTATCGTTTTCTAGGTGTTTTCTATGTAGAGTACATTTCGTTTTAGTTTTTAGTTTTTTTCCCGGTTCGCGTTATATTGTTAGCTTGCTTTTTCCCAGGTTCAGGTTGTTTCCTGAGTGTTTTTCGTATAGAGTACATTTCGTTCTAGTTTTTAGTTTTTTCCCGGTTCACGTTATATTGTTGGTTTGTTTTTTTTCCCGGGTTCAGGTTCAGGTTCAGGTTCAGGTTCAGGTTCAGGTTCAGGTTCAGGTTCAGGTTCAGGTTCAGGTTCGCGTCGCGTTATTAGGTTTTTTGTCGGGTCTATATCATATTTTTGAGTGTTTTCCTTCTGATCGGGCTCGGTTTTTTGAGGCTAGTTTTGGTATCGATTCGCGTTGTTTCTTGATAATCTAGATTCAGGTTCCCGTCGCGTTATTTGGTTTTTTGTCGGGTCTATGTCTTGTTTTTGAGTGTTTTCATTGAGGTCGGGCTTGGTTTTTTAGGGCTAGTTTGTGTATCAATTCGCGTGGTTCGTCTCCCGTTATTTCGCGTTATTGGGGTTCTCGTCGAGTTCTTTTTGTTTCTTGAGTGATTTTTCTTTCGCGTGGTACGGATCATTCTAGTTTGTAATTTCCCGGGTTCGTGTTCGTATAATGAAGCTGTTTTTTGCCGAGTTTCTATCGTTTTCTAGGTGTTTTCTATGTAGAGTACATTTCGTTTTAGTTTTTAGTTTTTTTCCCGGTTCGCGTTATATTGTTAGCTTGCTTTTTCCCAGGTTCAGGTTGTTTCCTGAGTGTTTTTCGTATAGAGTACATTTCGTTCTAGTTTTTAGTTTTTTCCCGGTTCACGTTATATTGTTGGTTTGTTTTTTTTCCCGGGTTCAGGTTCAGGTTCAGGTTCAGGTTCAGGTTCAGGTTCAGGTTCAGGTTCAGGTTCAGGTTCAGGTTCGCGTCGCGTTATTAGGTTTTTTGTCGGGTCTATATCATATTTTTGAGTGTTTTCCTTCTGATCGGGCTCGGTTTTTTGAGGCTAGTTTTGGTATCGATTCGCGTTGTTTCTTGATAATCTAGATTCAGGTTCCCGTCGCGTTATTTGGTTTTTTGTCGGGTCTATGTCTTGTTTTTGAGTGTTTTCATTGAGGTCGGGCTTGGTTTTTTAGGGCTAGTTTGTGTATCAATTCGCGTGGTTCGTCTCCCGTTATTTCGCGTTATTGGGGTTCTCGTCGAGTTCTTTTTGTTTCTTGAGTGATTTTTCTTTCGCGTGGTACGGATCATTCTAGTTTGTAATTTCCCGGGTTCGTGTTCGTATAATGAAGCTGTTTTTTGCCGAGTTTCTATCGTTTTCTAGGTGTTTTCTATGTAGAGTACATTTCGTTTTAGTTTTTAGTTTTTTTCCCGGTTCGCGTTATATTGTTAGCTTGCTTTTTCCCAGGTTCAGGTTGTTTCCTGAGTGTTTTTCGTATAGAGTACATTTCGTTCTAGTTTTTAGTTTTTTCCCGGTTCACGTTATATTGTTGGTTTGTTTTTTTTCCCGGGTTCAGGTTCAGGTTCAGGTTCAGGTTCAGGTTCAGGTTCAGGTTCAGGTTCAGGTTCAGGTTCAGGTTCGCGTCGCGTTATTAGGTTTTTTGTCGGGTCTATATCATATTTTTGAGTGTTTTCCTTCTGATCGGGCTCGGTTTTTTGAGGCTAGTTTTGGTATCGATTCGCGTTGTTTCTTGATAATCTAGATTCAGGTTCCCGTCGCGTTATTTGGTTTTTTGTCGGGTCTATGTCTTGTTTTTGAGTGTTTTCATTGAGGTCGGGCTTGGTTTTTTAGGGCTAGTTTGTGTATCAATTCGCGTGGTTCGTCTCCCGTTATTTCGCGTTATTGGGGTTCTCGTCGAGTTCTTTTTGTTTCTTGAGTGATTTTTCTTTCGCGTGGTACGGATCATTCTAGTTTGTAATTTCCCGGGTTCGTGTTCGTATAATGAAGCTGTTTTTTGCCGAGTTTCTATCGTTTTCTAGGTGTTTTCTATGTAGAGTACATTTCGTTTTAGTTTTTAGTTTTTTTCCCGGTTCGCGTTATATTGTTAGCTTGCTTTTTCCCAGGTTCAGGTTGTTTCCTGAGTGTTTTTCGTATAGAGTACATTTCGTTCTAGTTTTTAGTTTTTTCCCGGTTCACGTTATATTGTTGGTTTGTTTTTTTTCCCGGGTTCAGGTTCAGGTTCAGGTTCAGGTTCAGGTTCAGGTTCAGGTTCAGGTTCAGGTTCAGGTTCAGGTTCGCGTCGCGTTATTAGGTTTTTTGTCGGGTCTATATCATATTTTTGAGTGTTTTCCTTCTGATCGGGCTCGGTTTTTTGAGGCTAGTTTTGGTATCGATTCGCGTTGTTTCTTGATAATCTAGATTCAGGTTCCCGTCGCGTTATTTGGTTTTTTGTCGGGTCTATGTCTTGTTTTTGAGTGTTTTCATTGAGGTCGGGCTTGGTTTTTTAGGGCTAGTTTGTGTATCAATTCGCGTGGTTCGTCTCCCGTTATTTCGCGTTATTGGGGTTCTCGTCGAGTTCTTTTTGTTTCTTGAGTGATTTTTCTTTCGCGTGGTACGGATCATTCTAGTTTGTAATTTCCCGGGTTCGTGTTCGTATAATGAAGCTGTTTTTTGCCGAGTTTCTATCGTTTTCTAGGTGTTTTCTATGTAGAGTACATTTCGTTTTAGTTTTTAGTTTTTTTCCCGGTTCGCGTTATATTGTTAGCTTGCTTTTTCCCAGGTTCAGGTTGTTTCCTGAGTGTTTTTCGTATAGAGTACATTTCGTTCTAGTTTTTAGTTTTTTCCCGGTTCACGTTATATTGTTGGTTTGTTTTTTTTCCCGGGTTCAGGTTCAGGTTCAGGTTCAGGTTCAGGTTCAGGTTCAGGTTCAGGTTCAGGTTCAGGTTCAGGTTCGCGTCGCGTTATTAGGTTTTTTGTCGGGTCTATATCATATTTTTGAGTGTTTTCCTTCTGATCGGGCTCGGTTTTTTGAGGCTAGTTTTGGTATCGATTCGCGTTGTTTCTTGATAATCTAGATTCAGGTTCCCGTCGCGTTATTTGGTTTAGGTTCAGGATCAGGTTCAGGTTCAGGTTCAGGTTCAGGTTCAGGTTCAGGTTCAGGTTCAGGTTCAGGTTCAGGTTCAGGTTCAGGTTCGCGTCGCGTTATTAGGTTTTTTGTCGGGTCTATATCATATTTTTGAGTGTTTTCCTTCTGATCGGGCTCGGTTTTTTGAGGCTAGTTTTGGTATCGATTCGCGTTGTTTCTTGATAATCTAGATTCAGGTTCCCGTCGCGTTATTTGGTTTTTTGTCGGGTCTATGTCTTGTTTTTGAGTGTTTTCATTGAGGTCGGGCTTGGTTTTTTAGGGCTAGTTTGTGTATCAATTCGCGTGGTTCGTCTCCCGTTATTTCGCGTTATTGGGGTTCTCGTCGAGTTCTTTTTGTTTCTTGAGTGATTTTTCTTTCGCGTGGTACGGATCATTCTAGTTTGTAATTTCCCGGGTTCGTGTTCGTATAATGAAGCTGTTTTTTGCCGAGTTTCTATCGTTTTCTAGGTGTTTTCTATGTAGAGTACATTTCGTTTTAGTTTTTAGTTTTTTTCCCGGTTCGCGTTATATTGTTAGCTTGCTTTTTCCCAGGTTCAGGTTGTTTCCTGAGTGTTTTTCGTATAGAGTACATTTCGTTCTAGTTTTTAGTTTTTTCCCGGTTCACGTTATATTGTTGGTTTGTTTTTTTTCCCGGGTTCAGGTTCAGGTTCAGGTTCAGGTTCAGGTTCAGGTTCAGGTTCAGGTTCAGGTTCAGGTTCAGGTTCGCGTCGCGTTATTAGGTTTTTTGTCGGGTCTATATCATATTTTTGAGTGTTTTCCTTCTGATCGGGCTCGGTTTTTTGAGGCTAGTTTTGGTATCGATTCGCGTTGTTTCTTGATAATCTAGATTCAGGTTCCCGTCGCGTTATTTGGTTTTTTGTCGGGTCTATGTCTTGTTTTTGAGTGTTTTCATTGAGGTCGGGCTTGGTTTTTTAGGGCTAGTTTGTGTATCAATTCGCGTGGTTCGTCTCCCGTTATTTCGCGTTATTGGGGTTCTCGTCGAGTTCTTTTTGTTTCTTGAGTGATTTTTCTTTCGCGTGGTACGGATCATTCTAGTTTGTAATTTCCCGGGTTCGTGTTCGTATAATGAAGCTGTTTTTTGCCGAGTTTCTATCGTTTTCTAGGTGTTTTCTATGTAGAGTACATTTCGTTTTAGTTTTTAGTTTTTTTCCCGGTTCGCGTTATATTGTTAGCTTGCTTTTTCCCAGGTTCAGGTTGTTTCCTGAGTGTTTTTCGTATAGAGTACATTTCGTTCTAGTTTTTAGTTTTTTCCCGGTTCACGTTATATTGTTGGTTTGTTTTTTTTCCCGGGTTCAGGTTCAGGTTCAGGTTCAGGTTCAGGTTCAGGTTCAGGTTCAGGTTCAGGTTCAGGTTCGCGTCGCGTTATTAGGTTTTTTGTCGGGTCTATATCATATTTTTGAGTGTTTTCCTTCTGATCGGGCTCGGTTTTTTGAGGCTAGTTTTGGTATCGATTCGCGTTGTTTCTTGATAATCTAGATTCAGGTTCCCGTCGCGTTATTTGGTTTAGGTTCAGGATCAGGTTCAGGTTCAGGTTCAGGTTCAGGTTCAGGTTCAGGTTCAGGTTCAGGTTCAGGTTCAGGTTCAGGTTCAGGTTCAGGTTCGCGTCGCGTTATTAGGTTTTTTGTCGGGTCTATATCATATTTTTGAGTGTTTTCCTTCTGATCGGGCTCGGTTTTTTGAGGCTAGTTTTGGTATCGATTCGCGTTGTTTCTTGATAATCTAGATTCAGGTTCCCGTCGCGTTATTTGGTTTAGGTTCAGGATCAGGTTCAGGTTCAGGTTCAGGTTCAGGTTCAGGTTCAGGTTCAGGTTCAGGTTCAGGTTCAGGTTCAGGTTCAGGTTCGCGTCGCGTTATTAGGTTTTTTGTCGGGTCTATATCATATTTTTGAGTGTTTTCCTTCTGATCGGGCTCGGTTTTTTGAGGCTAGTTTTGGTATCGATTCGCGTTGTTTCTTGATAATCTAGATTCAGGTTCCCGTCGCGTTATTTGGTTTTTTGTCGGGTCTATGTCTTGTTTTTGAGTGTTTTCATTGAGGTCGGGCTTGGTTTTTTAGGGCTAGTTTGTGTATCAATTCGCGTGGTTCGTCTCCCGTTATTTCGCGTTATTGGGGTTCTCGTCGAGTTCTTTTTGTTTCTTGAGTGATTTTTCTTTCGCGTGGTACGGATCATTCTAGTTTGTAATTTCCCGGGTTCGTGTTCGTATAATGAAGCTGTTTTTTGCCGAGTTTCTATCGTTTTCTAGGTGTTTTCTATGTAGAGTACATTTCGTTTTAGTTTTTAGTTTTTTTCCCGGTTCGCGTTATATTGTTAGCTTGCTTTTTCCCAGGTTCAGGTTGTTTCCTGAGTGTTTTTCGTATAGAGTACATTTCGTTCTAGTTTTTAGTTTTTTCCCGGTTCACGTTATATTGTTGGTTTGTTTTTTTTCCCGGGTTCAGGTTCAGGTTCAGGTTCAGGTTCAGGTTCAGGTTCAGGTTCAGGTTCAGGTTCAGGTTCAGGTTCGCGTCGCGTTATTAGGTTTTTTGTCGGGTCTATATCATATTTTTGAGTGTTTTCCTTCTGATCGGGCTCGGTTTTTTGAGGCTAGTTTTGGTATCGATTCGCGTTGTTTCTTGATAATCTAGATTCAGGTTCCCGTCGCGTTATTTGGTTTTTTGTCGGGTCTATGTCTTGTTTTTGAGTGTTTTCATTGAGGTCGGGCTTGGTTTTTTAGGGCTAGTTTGTGTATCAATTCGCGTGGTTCGTCTCCCGTTATTTCGCGTTATTGGGGTTCTCGTCGAGTTCTTTTTGTTTCTTGAGTGATTTTTCTTTCGCGTGGTACGGATCATTCTAGTTTGTAATTTCCCGGGTTCGTGTTCGTATAATGAAGCTGTTTTTTGCCGAGTTTCTATCGTTTTCTAGGTGTTTTCTATGTAGAGTACATTTCGTTTTAGTTTTTAGTTTTTTTCCCGGTTCGCGTTATATTGTTAGCTTGCTTTTTCCCAGGTTCAGGTTGTTTCCTGAGTGTTTTTCGTATAGAGTACATTTCGTTCTAGTTTTTAGTTTTTTCCCGGTTCACGTTATATTGTTGGTTTGTTTTTTTTCCCGGGTTCAGGTTCAGGTTCAGGTTCAGGTTCAGGTTCAGGTTCAGGTTCAGGTTCAGGTTCAGGTTCAGGTTCGCGTCGCGTTATTAGGTTTTTTGTCGGGTCTATATCATATTTTTGAGTGTTTTCCTTCTGATCGGGCTCGGTTTTTTGAGGCTAGTTTTGGTATCGATTCGCGTTGTTTCTTGATAATCTAGATTCAGGTTCCCGTCGCGTTATTTGGTTTTTTGTCGGGTCTATGTCTTGTTTTTGAGTGTTTTCATTGAGGTCGGGCTTGGTTTTTTAGGGCTAGTTTGTGTATCAATTCGCGTGGTTCGTCTCCCGTTATTTCGCGTTATTGGGGTTCTCGTCGAGTTCTTTTTGTTTCTTGAGTGATTTTTCTTTCGCGTGGTACGGATCATTCTAGTTTGTAATTTCCCGGGTTCGTGTTCGTATAATGAAGCTGTTTTTTGCCGAGTTTCTATCGTTTTCTAGGTGTTTTCTATGTAGAGTACATTTCGTTTTAGTTTTTAGTTTTTTTCCCGGTTCGCGTTATATTGTTAGCTTGCTTTTTCCCAGGTTCAGGTTGTTTCCTGAGTGTTTTTCGTATAGAGTACATTTCGTTCTAGTTTTTAGTTTTTTCCCGGTTCACGTTATATTGTTGGTTTGTTTTTTTTCCCGGGTTCAGGTTCAGGTTCAGGTTCAGGTTCAGGTTCAGGTTCAGGTTCAGGTTCAGGTTCAGGTTCAGGTTCGCGTCGCGTTATTAGGTTTTTTGTCGGGTCTATATCATATTTTTGAGTGTTTTCCTTCTGATCGGGCTCGGTTTTTTGAGGCTAGTTTTGGTATCGATTCGCGTTGTTTCTTGATAATCTAGATTCAGGTTCCCGTCGCGTTATTTGGTTTTTTGTCGGGTCTATGTCTTGTTTTTGAGTGTTTTCATTGAGGTCGGGCTTGGTTTTTTAGGGCTAGTTTGTGTATCAATTCGCGTGGTTCGTCTCCCGTTATTTCGCGTTATTGGGGTTCTCGTCGAGTTCTTTTTGTTTCTTGAGTGATTTTTCTTTCGCGTGGTACGGATCATTCTAGTTTGTAATTTCCCGGGTTCGTGTTCGTATAATGAAGCTGTTTTTTGCCGAGTTTCTATCGTTTTCTAGGTGTTTTCTATGTAGAGTACATTTCGTTTTAGTTTTTAGTTTTTTTCCCGGTTCGCGTTATATTGTTAGCTTGCTTTTTCCCAGGTTCAGGTTGTTTCCTGAGTGTTTTTCGTATAGAGTACATTTCGTTCTAGTTTTTAGTTTTTTCCCGGTTCACGTTATATTGTTGGTTTGTTTTTTTTCCCGGGTTCAGGTTCAGGTTCAGGTTCAGGTTCAGGTTCAGGTTCAGGTTCAGGTTCAGGTTCAGGTTCAGGTTCGCGTCGCGTTATTAGGTTTTTTGTCGGGTCTATATCATATTTTTGAGTGTTTTCCTTCTGATCGGGCTCGGTTTTTTGAGGCTAGTTTTGGTATCGATTCGCGTTGTTTCTTGATAATCTAGATTCAGGTTCCCGTCGCGTTATTTGGTTTTTTGTCGGGTCTATGTCTTGTTTTTGAGTGTTTTCATTGAGGTCGGGCTTGGTTTTTTAGGGCTAGTTTGTGTATCAATTCGCGTGGTTCGTCTCCCGTTATTTCGCGTTATTGGGGTTCTCGTCGAGTTCTTTTTGTTTCTTGAGTGATTTTTCTTTCGCGTGGTACGGATCATTCTAGTTTGTAATTTCCCGGGTTCGTGTTCGTATAATGAAGCTGTTTTTTGCCGAGTTTCTATCGTTTTCTAGGTGTTTTCTATGTAGAGTACATTTCGTTTTAGTTTTTAGTTTTTTTCCCGGTTCGCGTTATATTGTTAGCTTGCTTTTTCCCAGGTTCAGGTTGTTTCCTGAGTGTTTTTCGTATAGAGTACATTTCGTTCTAGTTTTTAGTTTTTTCCCGGTTCACGTTATATTGTTGGTTTGTTTTTTTTCCCGGGTTCAGGTTCAGGTTCAGGTTCAGGTTCAGGTTCAGGTTCAGGTTCAGGTTCAGGTTCAGGTTCAGGTTCGCGTCGCGTTATTAGGTTTTTTGTCGGGTCTATATCATATTTTTGAGTGTTTTCCTTCTGATCGGGCTCGGTTTTTTGAGGTTCAGGTTCAGGTTCAGGTTCAGGTTCAGGTTCAGGTTCAGGTTCAGGTTCAGGTTCAGGTTCAGGTTCAGGTTCAGGTTCAGGTTCGCGTCGCGTTATTAGGTTTTTTGTCGGGTCTATATCATATTTTTGAGTGTTTTCCTTCTGATCGGGCTCGGTTTTTTGAGGCTAGTTTTGGTATCGATTCGCGTTGTTTCTTGATAATCTAGATTCAGGTTCCCGTCGCGTTATTTGGTTTTTTGTCGGGTCTATGTCTTGTTTTTGAGTGTTTTCATTGAGGTCGGGCTTGGTTTTTTAGGGCTAGTTTGTGTATCAATTCGCGTGGTTCGTCTCCCGTTATTTCGCGTTATTGGGGTTCTCGTCGAGTTCTTTTTGTTTCTTGAGTGATTTTTCTTTCGCGTGGTACGGATCATTCTAGTTTGTAATTTCCCGGGTTCGTGTTCGTATAATGAAGCTGTTTTTTGCCGAGTTTCTATCGTTTTCTAGGTGTTTTCTATGTAGAGTACATTTCGTTTTAGTTTTTAGTTTTTTTCCCGGTTCGCGTTATATTGTTAGCTTGCTTTTTCCCAGGTTCAGGTTGTTTCCTGAGTGTTTTTCGTATAGAGTACATTTCGTTCTAGTTTTTAGTTTTTTCCCGGTTCACGTTATATTGTTGGTTTGTTTTTTTTCCCGGGTTCAGGTTCAGGTTCAGGTTCAGGTTCAGGTTCAGGTTCAGGTTCAGGTTCAGGTTCAGGTTCAGGTTCGCGTCGCGTTATTAGGTTTTTTGTCGGGTCTATATCATATTTTTGAGTGTTTTCCTTCTGATCGGGCTCGGTTTTTTGAGGCTAGTTTTGGTATCGATTCGCGTTGTTTCTTGATAATCTAGATTCAGGTTCCCGTCGCGTTATTTGGTTTTTTGTCGGGTCTATGTCTTGTTTTTGAGTGTTTTCATTGAGGTCGGGCTTGGTTTTTTAGGGCTAGTTTGTGTATCAATTCGCGTGGTTCGTCTCCCGTTATTTCGCGTTATTGGGGTTCTCGTCGAGTTCTTTTTGTTTCTTGAGTGATTTTTCTTTCGCGTGGTACGGATCATTCTAGTTTGTAATTTCCCGGGTTCGTGTTCGTATAATGAAGCTGTTTTTTGCCGAGTTTCTATCGTTTTCTAGGTGTTTTCTATGTAGAGTACATTTCGTTTTAGTTTTTAGTTTTTTTCCCGGTTCGCGTTATATTGTTAGCTTGCTTTTTCCCAGGTTCAGGTTGTTTCCTGAGTGTTTTTCGTATAGAGTACATTTCGTTCTAGTTTTTAGTTTTTTCCCGGTTCACGTTATATTGTTGGTTTGTTTTTTTTCCCGGGTTCAGGTTCAGGTTCAGGTTCAGGTTCAGGTTCAGGTTCAGGTTCAGGTTCAGGTTCAGGTTCAGGTTCGCGTCGCGTTATTAGGTTTTTTGTCGGGTCTATATCATATTTTTGAGTGTTTTCCTTCTGATCGGGCTCGGTTTTTTGAGGCTAGTTTTGGTATCGATTCGCGTTGTTTCTTGATAATCTAGATTCAGGTTCCCGTCGCGTTATTTGGTTTTTTGTCGGGTCTATGTCTTGTTTTTGAGTGTTTTCATTGAGGTCGGGCTTGGTTTTTTAGGGCTAGTTTGTGTATCAATTCGCGTGGTTCGTCTCCCGTTATTTCGCGTTATTGGGGTTCTCGTCGAGTTCTTTTTGTTTCTTGAGTGATTTTTCTTTCGCGTGGTACGGATCATTCTAGTTTGTAATTTCCCGGGTTCGTGTTCGTATAATGAAGCTGTTTTTTGCCGAGTTTCTATCGTTTTCTAGGTGTTTTCTATGTAGAGTACATTTCGTTTTAGTTTTTAGTTTTTTTCCCGGTTCGCGTTATATTGTTAGCTTGCTTTTTCCCAGGTTCAGGTTGTTTCCTGAGTGTTTTTCGTATAGAGTACATTTCGTTCTAGTTTTTAGTTTTTTCCCGGTTCACGTTATATTGTTGGTTTGTTTTTTTTCCCGGGTTCAGGTTCAGGTTCAGGTTCAGGTTCAGGTTCAGGTTCAGGTTCAGGTTCAGGTTCAGGTTCAGGTTCGCGTCGCGTTATTAGGTTTTTTGTCGGGTCTATATCATATTTTTGAGTGTTTTCCTTCTGATCGGGCTCGGTTTTTTGAGGCTAGTTTTGGTATCGATTCGCGTTGTTTCTTGATAATCTAGATTCAGGTTCCCGTCGCGTTATTTGGTTTTTTGTCGGGTCTATGTCTTGTTTTTGAGTGTTTTCATTGAGGTCGGGCTTGGTTTTTTAGGGCTAGTTTGTGTATCAATTCGCGTGGTTCGTCTCCCGTTATTTCGCGTTATTGGGGTTCTCGTCGAGTTCTTTTTGTTTCTTGAGTGATTTTTCTTTCGCGTGGTACGGATCATTCTAGTTTGTAATTTCCCGGGTTCGTGTTCGTATAATGAAGCTGTTTTTTGCCGAGTTTCTATCGTTTTCTAGGTGTTTTCTATGTAGAGTACATTTCGTTTTAGTTTTTAGTTTTTTTCCCGGTTCGCGTTATATTGTTAGCTTGCTTTTTCCCAGGTTCAGGTTGTTTCCTGAGTGTTTTTCGTATAGAGTACATTTCGTTCTAGTTTTTAGTTTTTTCCCGGTTCACGTTATATTGTTGGTTTGTTTTTTTTCCCGGGTTCAGGTTCAGGTTCAGGTTCAGGTTCAGGTTCAGGTTCAGGTTCAGGTTCAGGTTCAGGTTCAGGTTCGCGTCGCGTTATTAGGTTTTTTGTCGGGTCTATATCATATTTTTGAGTGTTTTCCTTCTGATCGGGCTCGGTTTTTTGAGGCTAGTTTTGGTATCGATTCGCGTTGTTTCTTGATAATCTAGATTCAGGTTCCCGTCGCGTTATTTGGTTTTTTGTCGGGTCTATGTCTTGTTTTTGAGTGTTTTCATTGAGGTCGGGCTTGGTTTTTTAGGGCTAGTTTGTGTATCAATTCGCGTGGTTCGTCTCCCGTTATTTCGCGTTATTGGGGTTCTCGTCGAGTTCTTTTTGTTTCTTGAGTGATTTTTCTTTCGCGTGGTACGGATCATTCTAGTTTGTAATTTCCCGGGTTCGTGTTCGTATAATGAAGCTGTTTTTTGCCGAGTTTCTATCGTTTTCTAGGTGTTTTCTATGTAGAGTACATTTCGTTTTAGTTTTTAGTTTTTTTCCCGGTTCGCGTTATATTGTTAGCTTGCTTTTTCCCAGGTTCAGGTTGTTTCCTGAGTGTTTTTCGTATAGAGTACATTTCGTTCTAGTTTTTAGTTTTTTCCCGGTTCACGTTATATTGTTGGTTTGTTTTTTTTCCCGGGTTCAGGTTCAGGTTCAGGTTCAGGTTCAGGTTCAGGTTCAGGTTCAGGTTCAGGTTCAGGTTCAGGTTCGCGTCGCGTTATTAGGTTTTTTGTCGGGTCTATATCATATTTTTGAGTGTTTTCCTTCTGATCGGGCTCGGTTTTTTGAGGCTAGTTTTGGTATCGATTCGCGTTGTTTCTTGATAATCTAGATTCAGGTTCCCGTCGCGTTATTTGGTTTTTTGTCGGGTCTATGTCTTGTTTTTGAGTGTTTTCATTGAGGTCGGGCTTGGTTTTTTAGGGCTAGTTTGTGTATCAATTCGCGTGGTTCGTCTCCCGTTATTTCGCGTTATTGGGGTTCTCGTCGAGTTCTTTTTGTTTCTTGAGTGATTTTTCTTTCGCGTGGTACGGATCATTCTAGTTTGTAATTTCCCGGGTTCGTGTTCGTATAATGAAGCTGTTTTTTGCCGAGTTTCTATCGTTTTCTAGGTGTTTTCTATGTAGAGTACATTTCGTTTTAGTTTTTAGTTTTTTTCCCGGTTCGCGTTATATTGTTAGCTTGCTTTTTCCCAGGTTCAGGTTGTTTCCTGAGTGTTTTTCGTATAGAGTACATTTCGTTCTAGTTTTTAGTTTTTTCCCGGTTCACGTTATATTGTTGGTTTGTTTTTTTTCCCGGGTTCAGGTTCAGGTTCAGGTTCAGGTTCAGGTTCAGGTTCAGGTTCAGGTTCAGGTTCAGGTTCAGGTTCGCGTCGCGTTATTAGGTTTTTTGTCGGGTCTATATCATATTTTTGAGTGTTTTCCTTCTGATCGGGCTCGGTTTTTTGAGGTTCAGGTTCAGGTTCAGGTTCAGGTTCAGGTTCAGGTTCAGGTTCAGGTTCAGGTTCAGGTTCAGGTTCAGGTTCAGGTTCAGGTTCGCGTCGCGTTATTAGGTTTTTTGTCGGGTCTATATCATATTTTTGAGTGTTTTCCTTCTGATCGGGCTCGGTTTTTTGAGGCTAGTTTTGGTATCGATTCGCGTTGTTTCTTGATAATCTAGATTCAGGTTCCCGTCGCGTTATTTGGTTTTTTGTCGGGTCTATGTCTTGTTTTTGAGTGTTTTCATTGAGGTCGGGCTTGGTTTTTTAGGGCTAGTTTGTGTATCAATTCGCGTGGTTCGTCTCCCGTTATTTCGCGTTATTGGGGTTCTCGTCGAGTTCTTTTTGTTTCTTGAGTGATTTTTCTTTCGCGTGGTACGGATCATTCTAGTTTGTAATTTCCCGGGTTCGTGTTCGTATAATGAAGCTGTTTTTTGCCGAGTTTCTATCGTTTTCTAGGTGTTTTCTATGTAGAGTACATTTCGTTTTAGTTTTTAGTTTTTTTCCCGGTTCGCGTTATATTGTTAGCTTGCTTTTTCCCAGGTTCAGGTTGTTTCCTGAGTGTTTTTCGTATAGAGTACATTTCGTTCTAGTTTTTAGTTTTTTCCCGGTTCACGTTATATTGTTGGTTTGTTTTTTTTCCCGGGTTCAGGTTCAGGTTCAGGTTCAGGTTCAGGTTCAGGTTCAGGTTCAGGTTCAGGTTCAGGTTCAGGTTCGCGTCGCGTTATTAGGTTTTTTGTCGGGTCTATATCATATTTTTGAGTGTTTTCCTTCTGATCGGGCTCGGTTTTTTGAGGCTAGTTTTGGTATCGATTCGCGTTGTTTCTTGATAATCTAGATTCAGGTTCCCGTCGCGTTATTTGGTTTTTTGTCGGGTCTATGTCTTGTTTTTGAGTGTTTTCATTGAGGTCGGGCTTGGTTTTTTAGGGCTAGTTTGTGTATCAATTCGCGTGGTTCGTCTCCCGTTATTTCGCGTTATTGGGGTTCTCGTCGAGTTCTTTTTGTTTCTTGAGTGATTTTTCTTTCGCGTGGTACGGATCATTCTAGTTTGTAATTTCCCGGGTTCGTGTTCGTATAATGAAGCTGTTTTTTGCCGAGTTTCTATCGTTTTCTAGGTGTTTTCTATGTAGAGTACATTTCGTTTTAGTTTTTAGTTTTTTTCCCGGTTCGCGTTATATTGTTAGCTTGCTTTTTCCCAGGTTCAGGTTGTTTCCTGAGTGTTTTTCGTATAGAGTACATTTCGTTCTAGTTTTTAGTTTTTTCCCGGTTCACGTTATATTGTTGGTTTGTTTTTTTTCCCGGGTTCAGGTTCAGGTTCAGGTTCAGGTTCAGGTTCAGGTTCAGGTTCAGGTTCAGGTTCAGGTTCAGGTTCGCGTCGCGTTATTAGGTTTTTTGTCGGGTCTATATCATATTTTTGAGTGTTTTCCTTCTGATCGGGCTCGGTTTTTTGAGGCTAGTTTTGGTATCGATTCGCGTTGTTTCTTGATAATCTAGATTCAGGTTCCCGTCGCGTTATTTGGTTTTTTGTCGGGTCTATGTCTTGTTTTTGAGTGTTTTCATTGAGGTCGGGCTTGGTTTTTTAGGGCTAGTTTGTGTATCAATTCGCGTGGTTCGTCTCCCGTTATTTCGCGTTATTGGGGTTCTCGTCGAGTTCTTTTTGTTTCTTGAGTGATTTTTCTTTCGCGTGGTACGGATCATTCTAGTTTGTAATTTCCCGGGTTCGTGTTCGTATAATGAAGCTGTTTTTTGCCGAGTTTCTATCGTTTTCTAGGTGTTTTCTATGTAGAGTACATTTCGTTTTAGTTTTTAGTTTTTTTCCCGGTTCGCGTTATATTGTTAGCTTGCTTTTTCCCAGGTTCAGGTTGTTTCCTGAGTGTTTTTCGTATAGAGTACATTTCGTTCTAGTTTTTAGTTTTTTCCCGGTTCACGTTATATTGTTGGTTTGTTTTTTTTCCCGGGTTCAGGTTCAGGTTCAGGTTCAGGTTCAGGTTCAGGTTCAGGTTCAGGTTCAGGTTCAGGTTCAGGTTCGCGTCGCGTTATTAGGTTTTTTGTCGGGTCTATATCATATTTTTGAGTGTTTTCCTTCTGATCGGGCTCGGTTTTTTGAGGCTAGTTTTGGTATCGATTCGCGTTGTTTCTTGATAATCTAGATTCAGGTTCCCGTCGCGTTATTTGGTTTTTTGTCGGGTCTATGTCTTGTTTTTGAGTGTTTTCATTGAGGTCGGGCTTGGTTTTTTAGGGCTAGTTTGTGTATCAATTCGCGTGGTTCGTCTCCCGTTATTTCGCGTTATTGGGGTTCTCGTCGAGTTCTTTTTGTTTCTTGAGTGATTTTTCTTTCGCGTGGTACGGATCATTCTAGTTTGTAATTTCCCGGGTTCGTGTTCGTATAATGAAGCTGTTTTTTGCCGAGTTTCTATCGTTTTCTAGGTGTTTTCTATGTAGAGTACATTTCGTTTTAGTTTTTAGTTTTTTTCCCGGTTCGCGTTATATTGTTAGCTTGCTTTTTCCCAGGTTCAGGTTGTTTCCTGAGTGTTTTTCGTATAGAGTACATTTCGTTCTAGTTTTTAGTTTTTTCCCGGTTCACGTTATATTGTTGGTTTGTTTTTTTTCCCGGGTTCAGGTTCAGGTTCAGGTTCAGGTTCAGGTTCAGGTTCAGGTTCAGGTTCAGGTTCAGGTTCAGGTTCGCGTCGCGTTATTAGGTTTTTTGTCGGGTCTATATCATATTTTTGAGTGTTTTCCTTCTGATCGGGCTCGGTTTTTTGAGGCTAGTTTTGGTATCGATTCGCGTTGTTTCTTGATAATCTAGATTCAGGTTCCCGTCGCGTTATTTGGTTTTTTGTCGGGTCTATGTCTTGTTTTTGAGTGTTTTCATTGAGGTCGGGCTTGGTTTTTTAGGGCTAGTTTGTGTATCAATTCGCGTGGTTCGTCTCCCGTTATTTCGCGTTATTGGGGTTCTCGTCGAGTTCTTTTTGTTTCTTGAGTGATTTTTCTTTCGCGTGGTACGGATCATTCTAGTTTGTAATTTCCCGGGTTCGTGTTCGTATAATGAAGCTGTTTTTTGCCGAGTTTCTATCGTTTTCTAGGTGTTTTCTATGTAGAGTACATTTCGTTTTAGTTTTTAGTTTTTTTCCCGGTTCGCGTTATATTGTTAGCTTGCTTTTTCCCAGGTTCAGGTTGTTTCCTGAGTGTTTTTCGTATAGAGTACATTTCGTTCTAGTTTTTAGTTTTTTCCCGGTTCACGTTATATTGTTGGTTTGTTTTTTTTCCCGGGTTCAGGTTCAGGTTCAGGTTCAGGTTCAGGTTCAGGTTCAGGTTCAGGTTCAGGTTCAGGTTCAGGTTCGCGTCGCGTTATTAGGTTTTTTGTCGGGTCTATATCATATTTTTGAGTGTTTTCCTTCTGATCGGGCTCGGTTTTTTGAGGCTAGTTTTGGTATCGATTCGCGTTGTTTCTTGATAATCTAGATTCAGGTTCCCGTCGCGTTATTTGGTTTTTTGTCGGGTCTATGTCTTGTTTTTGAGTGTTTTCATTGAGGTCGGGCTTGGTTTTTTAGGGCTAGTTTGTGTATCAATTCGCGTGGTTCGTCTCCCGTTATTTCGCGTTATTGGGGTTCTCGTCGAGTTCTTTTTGTTTCTTGAGTGATTTTTCTTTCGCGTGGTACGGATCATTCTAGTTTGTAATTTCCCGGGTTCGTGTTCGTATAATGAAGCTGTTTTTTGCCGAGTTTCTATCGTTTTCTAGGTGTTTTCTATGTAGAGTACATTTCGTTTTAGTTTTTAGTTTTTTTCCCGGTTCGCGTTATATTGTTAGCTTGCTTTTTCCCAGGTTCAGGTTGTTTCCTGAGTGTTTTTCGTATAGAGTACATTTCGTTCTAGTTTTTAGTTTTTTCCCGGTTCACGTTATATTGTTGGTTTGTTTTTTTTCCCGGGTTCAGGTTCAGGTTCAGGTTCAGGTTCAGGTTCAGGTTCAGGTTCAGGTTCAGGTTCAGGTTCAGGTTCGCGTCGCGTTATTAGGTTTTTTGTCGGGTCTATATCATATTTTTGAGTGTTTTCCTTCTGATCGGGCTCGGTTTTTTGAGGCTAGTTTTGGTATCGATTCGCGTTGTTTCTTGATAATCTAGATTCAGGTTCCCGTCGCGTTATTTGGTTTTTTGTCGGGTCTATGTCTTGTTTTTGAGTGTTTTCATTGAGGTCGGGCTTGGTTTTTTAGGGCTAGTTTGTGTATCAATTCGCGTGGTTCGTCTCCCGTTATTTCGCGTTATTGGGGTTCTCGTCGAGTTCTTTTTGTTTCTTGAGTGATTTTTCTTTCGCGTGGTACGGATCATTCTAGTTTGTAATTTCCCGGGTTCGTGTTCGTATAATGAAGCTGTTTTTTGCCGAGTTTCTATCGTTTTCTAGGTGTTTTCTATGTAGAGTACATTTCGTTTTAGTTTTTAGTTTTTTTCCCGGTTCGCGTTATATTGTTAGCTTGCTTTTTCCCAGGTTCAGGTTGTTTCCTGAGTGTTTTTCGTATAGAGTACATTTCGTTCTAGTTTTTAGTTTTTTCCCGGTTCACGTTATATTGTTGGTTTGTTTTTTTTCCCGGGTTCAGGTTCAGGTTCAGGTTCAGGTTCAGGTTCAGGTTCAGGTTCAGGTTCAGGTTCAGGTTCGCGTCGCGTTATTAGGTTTTTTGTCGGGTCTATATCATATTTTTGAGTGTTTTCCTTCTGATCGGGCTCGGTTTTTTGAGGCTAGTTTTGGTATCGATTCGCGTTGTTTCTTGATAATCTAGATTCAGGTTCCCGTCGCGTTATTTGGTTTTTTGTCGGGTCTATGTCTTGTTTTTGAGTGTTTTCATTGAGGTCGGGCTTGGTTTTTTAGGGCTAGTTTGTGTATCAATTCGCGTGGTTCGTCTCCCGTTATTTCGCGTTATTGGGGTTCTCGTCGAGTTCTTTTTGTTTCTTGAGTGATTTTTCTTTCGCGTGGTACGGATCATTCTAGTTTGTAATTTCCCGGGTTCGTGTTCGTATAATGAAGCTGTTTTTTGCCGAGTTTCTATCGTTTTCTAGGTGTTTTCTATGTAGAGTACATTTCGTTTTAGTTTTTAGTTTTTTTCCCGGTTCGCGTTATATTGTTAGCTTGCTTTTTCCCAGGTTCAGGTTGTTTCCTGAGTGTTTTTCGTATAGAGTACATTTCGTTCTAGTTTTTAGTTTTTTCCCGGTTCACGTTATATTGTTGGTTTGTTTTTTTTCCCGGGTTCAGGTTCAGGTTCAGGTTCAGGTTCAGGTTCAGGTTCAGGTTCAGGTTCAGGTTCAGGTTCAGGTTCGCGTCGCGTTATTAGGTTTTTTGTCGGGTCTATATCATATTTTTGAGTGTTTTCCTTCTGATCGGGCTCGGTTTTTTGAGGCTAGTTTTGGTATCGATTCGCGTTGTTTCTTGATAATCTAGATTCAGGTTCCCGTCGCGTTATTTGGTTTTTTGTCGGGTCTATGTCTTGTTTTTGAGTGTTTTCATTGAGGTCGGGCTTGGTTTTTTAGGGCTAGTTTGTGTATCAATTCGCGTGGTTCGTCTCCCGTTATTTCGCGTTATTGGGGTTCTCGTCGAGTTCTTTTTGTTTCTTGAGTGATTTTTCTTTCGCGTGGTACGGATCATTCTAGTTTGTAATTTCCCGGGTTCGTGTTCGTATAATGAAGCTGTTTTTTGCCGAGTTTCTATCGTTTTCTAGGTGTTTTCTATGTAGAGTACATTTCGTTTTAGTTTTTAGTTTTTTTCCCGGTTCGCGTTATATTGTTAGCTTGCTTTTTCCCAGGTTCAGGTTGTTTCCTGAGTGTTTTTCGTATAGAGTACATTTCGTTCTAGTTTTTAGTTTTTTCCCGGTTCACGTTATATTGTTGGTTTGTTTTTTTTCCCGGGTTCAGGTTCAGGTTCAGGTTCAGGTTCAGGTTCAGGTTCAGGTTCAGGTTCAGGTTCAGGTTCAGGTTCGCGTCGCGTTATTAGGTTTTTTGTCGGGTCTATATCATATTTTTGAGTGTTTTCCTTCTGATCGGGCTCGGTTTTTTGAGGCTAGTTTTGGTATCGATTCGCGTTGTTTCTTGATAATCTAGATTCAGGTTCCCGTCGCGTTATTTGGTTTTTTGTCGGGTCTATGTCTTGTTTTTGAGTGTTTTCATTGAGGTCGGGCTTGGTTCAGGTTCAGGTTCAGGTTCAGGTTCAGGTTCAGGTTCAGGTTCAGGTTCAGGTTCAGGTTCAGGTTCAGGTTCAGGTTCAGGTTCAGGTTCAGGTTCGCGTCGCGTTATTAGGTTTTTTGTCGGGTCTATATCATATTTTTGAGTGTTTTCCTTCTGATCGGGCTCGGTTTTTTGAGGCTAGTTTTGGTATCGATTCGCGTTGTTTCTTGATAATCTAGATTCAGGTTCCCGTCGCGTTATTTGGTTTTTTGTCGGGTCTATGTCTTGTTTTTGAGTGTTTTCATTGAGGTCGGGCTTGGTTTTTTAGGGCTAGTTTGTGTATCAATTCGCGTGGTTCGTCTCCCGTTATTTCGCGTTATTGGGGTTCTCGTCGAGTTCTTTTTGTTTCTTGAGTGATTTTTCTTTCGCGTGGTACGGATCATTCTAGTTTGTAATTTCCCGGGTTCGTGTTCGTATAATGAAGCTGTTTTTTGCCGAGTTTCTATCGTTTTCTAGGTGTTTTCTATGTAGAGTACATTTCGTTTTAGTTTTTAGTTTTTTTCCCGGTTCGCGTTATATTGTTAGCTTGCTTTTTCCCAGGTTCAGGTTGTTTCCTGAGTGTTTTTCGTATAGAGTACATTTCGTTCTAGTTTTTAGTTTTTTCCCGGTTCACGTTATATTGTTGGTTTGTTTTTTTTCCCGGGTTCAGGTTCAGGTTCAGGTTCAGGTTCAGGTTCAGGTTCAGGTTCAGGTTCAGGTTCAGGTTCAGGTTCGCGTCGCGTTATTAGGTTTTTTGTCGGGTCTATATCATATTTTTGAGTGTTTTCCTTCTGATCGGGCTCGGTTTTTTGAGGCTAGTTTTGGTATCGATTCGCGTTGTTTCTTGATAATCTAGATTCAGGTTCCCGTCGCGTTATTTGGTTTTTTGTCGGGTCTATGTCTTGTTTTTGAGTGTTTTCATTGAGGTCGGGCTTGGTTTTTTAGGGCTAGTTTGTGTATCAATTCGCGTGGTTCGTCTCCCGTTATTTCGCGTTATTGGGGTTCTCGTCGAGTTCTTTTTGTTTCTTGAGTGATTTTTCTTTCGCGTGGTACGGATCATTCTAGTTTGTAATTTCCCGGGTTCGTGTTCGTATAATGAAGCTGTTTTTTGCCGAGTTTCTATCGTTTTCTAGGTGTTTTCTATGTAGAGTACATTTCGTTTTAGTTTTTAGTTTTTTTCCCGGTTCGCGTTATATTGTTAGCTTGCTTTTTCCCAGGTTCAGGTTGTTTCCTGAGTGTTTTTCGTATAGAGTACATTTCGTTCTAGTTTTTAGTTTTTTCCCGGTTCACGTTATATTGTTGGTTTGTTTTTTTTCCCGGGTTCAGGTTCAGGTTCAGGTTCAGGTTCAGGTTCAGGTTCAGGTTCAGGTTCAGGTTCAGGTTCAGGTTCGCGTCGCGTTATTAGGTTTTTTGTCGGGTCTATATCATATTTTTGAGTGTTTTCCTTCTGATCGGGCTCGGTTTTTTGAGGCTAGTTTTGGTATCGATTCGCGTTGTTTCTTGATAATCTAGATTCAGGTTCCCGTCGCGTTATTTGGTTTTTTGTCGGGTCTATGTCTTGTTTTTGAGTGTTTTCATTGAGGTCGGGCTTGGTTTTTTAGGGCTAGTTTGTGTATCAATTCGCGTGGTTCGTCTCCCGTTATTTCGCGTTATTGGGGTTCTCGTCGAGTTCTTTTTGTTTCTTGAGTGATTTTTCTTTCGCGTGGTACGGATCATTCTAGTTTGTAATTTCCCGGGTTCGTGTTCGTATAATGAAGCTGTTTTTTGCCGAGTTTCTATCGTTTTCTAGGTGTTTTCTATGTAGAGTACATTTCGTTTTAGTTTTTAGTTTTTTTCCCGGTTCGCGTTATATTGTTAGCTTGCTTTTTCCCAGGTTCAGGTTGTTTCCTGAGTGTTTTTCGTATAGAGTACATTTCGTTCTAGTTTTTAGTTTTTTCCCGGTTCACGTTATATTGTTGGTTTGTTTTTTTTCCCGGGTTCAGGTTCAGGTTCAGGTTCAGGTTCAGGTTCAGGTTCAGGTTCAGGTTCAGGTTCAGGTTCAGGTTCGCGTCGCGTTATTAGGTTTTTTGTCGGGTCTATATCATATTTTTGAGTGTTTTCCTTCTGATCGGGCTCGGTTTTTTGAGGCTAGTTTTGGTATCGATTCGCGTTGTTTCTTGATAATCTAGATTCAGGTTCCCGTCGCGTTATTTGGTTTTTTGTCGGGTCTATGTCTTGTTTTTGAGTGTTTTCATTGAGGTCGGGCTTGGTTTTTTAGGGCTAGTTTGTGTATCAATTCGCGTGGTTCGTCTCCCGTTATTTCGCGTTATTGGGGTTCTCGTCGAGTTCTTTTTGTTTCTTGAGTGATTTTTCTTTCGCGTGGTACGGATCATTCTAGTTTGTAATTTCCCGGGTTCGTGTTCGTATAATGAAGCTGTTTTTTGCCGAGTTTCTATCGTTTTCTAGGTGTTTTCTATGTAGAGTACATTTCGTTTTAGTTTTTAGTTTTTTTCCCGGTTCGCGTTATATTGTTAGCTTGCTTTTTCCCAGGTTCAGGTTGTTTCCTGAGTGTTTTTCGTATAGAGTACATTTCGTTCTAGTTTTTAGTTTTTTCCCGGTTCACGTTATATTGTTGGTTTGTTTTTTTTCCCGGGTTCAGGTTCAGGTTCAGGTTCAGGTTCAGGTTCAGGTTCAGGTTCAGGTTCAGGTTCAGGTTCAGGTTCGCGTCGCGTTATTAGGTTTTTTGTCGGGTCTATATCATATTTTTGAGTGTTTTCCTTCTGATCGGGCTCGGTTTTTTGAGGCTAGTTTTGGTATCGATTCGCGTTGTTTCTTGATAATCTAGATTCAGGTTCCCGTCGCGTTATTTGGTTTTTTGTCGGGTCTATGTCTTGTTTTTGAGTGTTTTCATTGAGGTCGGGCTTGGTTTTTTAGGGCTAGTTTGTGTATCAATTCGCGTGGTTCGTCTCCCGTTATTTCGCGTTATTGGGGTTCTCGTCGAGTTCTTTTTGTTTCTTGAGTGATTTTTCTTTCGCGTGGTACGGATCATTCTAGTTTGTAATTTCCCGGGTTCGTGTTCGTATAATGAAGCTGTTTTTTGCCGAGTTTCTATCGTTTTCTAGGTGTTTTCTATGTAGAGTACATTTCGTTTTAGTTTTTAGTTTTTTTCCCGGTTCGCGTTATATTGTTAGCTTGCTTTTTCCCAGGTTCAGGTTGTTTCCTGAGTGTTTTTCGTATAGAGTACATTTCGTTCTAGTTTTTAGTTTTTTCCCGGTTCACGTTATATTGTTGGTTTGTTTTTTTTCCCGGGTTCAGGTTCAGGTTCAGGTTCAGGTTCAGGTTCAGGTTCAGGTTCAGGTTCAGGTTCAGGTTCAGGTTCGCGTCGCGTTATTAGGTTTTTTGTCGGGTCTATATCATATTTTTGAGTGTTTTCCTTCTGATCGGGCTCGGTTTTTTGAGGCTAGTTTTGGTATCGATTCGCGTTGTTTCTTGATAATCTAGATTCAGGTTCCCGTCGCGTTATTTGGTTTTTTGTCGGGTCTATGTCTTGTTTTTGAGTGTTTTCATTGAGGTCGGGCTTGGTTTTTTAGGGCTAGTTTGTGTATCAATTCGCGTGGTTCGTCTCCCGTTATTTCGCGTTATTGGGGTTCTCGTCGAGTTCTTTTTGTTTCTTGAGTGATTTTTCTTTCGCGTGGTACGGATCATTCTAGTTTGTAATTTCCCGGGTTCGTGTTCGTATAATGAAGCTGTTTTTTGCCGAGTTTCTATCGTTTTCTAGGTGTTTTCTATGTAGAGTACATTTCGTTTTAGTTTTTAGTTTTTTTCCCGGTTCGCGTTATATTGTTAGCTTGCTTTTTCCCAGGTTCAGGTTGTTTCCTGAGTGTTTTTCGTATAGAGTACATTTCGTTCTAGTTTTTAGTTTTTTCCCGGTTCACGTTATATTGTTGGTTTGTTTTTTTTCCCGGGTTCAGGTTCAGGTTCAGGTTCAGGTTCAGGTTCAGGTTCAGGTTCAGGTTCAGGTTCAGGTTCAGGTTCGCGTCGCGTTATTAGGTTTTTTGTCGGGTCTATATCATATTTTTGAGTGTTTTCCTTCTGATCGGGCTCGGTTTTTTGAGGCTAGTTTTGGTATCGATTCGCGTTGTTTCTTGATAATCTAGATTCAGGTTCCCGTCGCGTTATTTGGTTTTTTGTCGGGTCTATGTCTTGTTTTTGAGTGTTTTCATTGAGGTCGGGCTTGGTTTTTTAGGGCTAGTTTGTGTATCAATTCGCGTGGTTCGTCTCCCGTTATTTCGCGTTATTGGGGTTCTCGTCGAGTTCTTTTTGTTTCTTGAGTGATTTTTCTTTCGCGTGGTACGGATCATTCTAGTTTGTAATTTCCCGGGTTCGTGTTCGTATAATGAAGCTGTTTTTTGCCGAGTTTCTATCGTTTTCTAGGTGTTTTCTATGTAGAGTACATTTCGTTTTAGTTTTTAGTTTTTTTCCCGGTTCGCGTTATATTGTTAGCTTGCTTTTTCCCAGGTTCAGGTTGTTTCCTGAGTGTTTTTCGTATAGAGTACATTTCGTTCTAGTTTTTAGTTTTTTCCCGGTTCACGTTATATTGTTGGTTTGTTTTTTTTCCCGGGTTCAGGTTCAGGTTCAGGTTCAGGTTCAGGTTCAGGTTCAGGTTCAGGTTCAGGTTCAGGTTCAGGTTCGCGTCGCGTTATTAGGTTTTTTGTCGGGTCTATATCATATTTTTGAGTGTTTTCCTTCTGATCGGGCTCGGTTTTTTGAGGCTAGTTTTGGTATCGATTCGCGTTGTTTCTTGATAATCTAGATTCAGGTTCCCGTCGCGTTATTTGGTTTTTTGTCGGGTCTATGTCTTGTTTTTGAGTGTTTTCATTGAGGTCGGGCTTGGTTTTTTAGGGCTAGTTTGTGTATCAATTCGCGTGGTTCGTCTCCCGTTATTTCGCGTTATTGGGGTTCTCGTCGAGTTCTTTTTGTTTCTTGAGTGATTTTTCTTTCGCGTGGTACGGATCATTCTAGTTTGTAATTTCCCGGGTTCGTGTTCGTATAATGAAGCTGTTTTTTGCCGAGTTTCTATCGTTTTCTAGGTGTTTTCTATGTAGAGTACATTTCGTTTTAGTTTTTAGTTTTTTTCCCGGTTCGCGTTATATTGTTAGCTTGCTTTTTCCCAGGTTCAGGTTGTTTCCTGAGTGTTTTTCGTATAGAGTACATTTCGTTCTAGTTTTTAGTTTTTTCCCGGTTCACGTTATATTGTTGGTTTGTTTTTTTTCCCGGGTTCAGGTTCAGGTTCAGGTTCAGGTTCAGGTTCAGGTTCAGGTTCAGGTTCAGGTTCAGGTTCAGGTTCGCGTCGCGTTATTAGGTTTTTTGTCGGGTCTATATCATATTTTTGAGTGTTTTCCTTCTGATCGGGCTCGGTTTTTTGAGGCTAGTTTTGGTATCGATTCGCGTTGTTTCTTGATAATCTAGATTCAGGTTCCCGTCGCGTTATTTGGTTTTTTGTCGGGTCTATGTCTTGTTTTTGAGTGTTTTCATTGAGGTCGGGCTTGGTTTTTTAGGGCTAGTTTGTGTATCAATTCGCGTGGTTCGTCTCCCGTTATTTCGCGTTATTGGGGTTCTCGTCGAGTTCTTTTTGTTTCTTGAGTGATTTTTCTTTCGCGTGGTACGGATCATTCTAGTTTGTAATTTCCCGGGTTCGTGTTCGTATAATGAAGCTGTTTTTTGCCGAGTTTCTATCGTTTTCTAGGTGTTTTCTATGTAGAGTACATTTCGTTTTAGTTTTTAGTTTTTTTCCCGGTTCGCGTTATATTGTTAGCTTGCTTTTTCCCAGGTTCAGGTTGTTTCCTGAGTGTTTTTCGTATAGAGTACATTTCGTTCTAGTTTTTAGTTTTTTCCCGGTTCACGTTATATTGTTGGTTTGTTTTTTTTCCCGGGTTCAGGTTCAGGTTCAGGTTCAGGTTCAGGTTCAGGTTCAGGTTCAGGTTCAGGTTCAGGTTCAGGTTCGCGTCGCGTTATTAGGTTTTTTGTCGGGTCTATATCATATTTTTGAGTGTTTTCCTTCTGATCGGGCTCGGTTTTTTGAGGCTAGTTTTGGTATCGATTCGCGTTGTTTCTTGATAATCTAGATTCAGGTTCCCGTCGCGTTATTTGGTTTTTTGTCGGGTCTATGTCTTGTTTTTGAGTGTTTTCATTGAGGTCGGGCTTGGTTTTTTAGGGCTAGTTTGTGTATCAATTCGCGTGGTTCGTCTCCCGTTATTTCGCGTTATTGGGGTTCTCGTCGAGTTCTTTTTGTTTCTTGAGTGATTTTTCTTTCGCGTGGTACGGATCATTCTAGTTTGTAATTTCCCGGGTTCGTGTTCGTATAATGAAGCTGTTTTTTGCCGAGTTTCTATCGTTTTCTAGGTGTTTTCTATGTAGAGTCGTTTTAGTTTTTAGTTTTTTTCCCGGTTCGCGTTATATTGTTAGCTTGCTTTTTCCCAGGTTCAGGTTGTTTCCTGAGTGTTTTTCGTATAGAGTACATTTCGTTCTAGTTTTTAGTTTTTTCCCGGTTCACGTTATATTGTTGGTTTGTTTTTTTTCCCGGGTTCAGGTTCAGGTTCAGGTTCAGGTTCAGGTTCAGGTTCAGGTTCAGGTTCAGGTTCAGGTTCAGGTTCGCGTCGCGTTATTAGGTTTTTTGTCGGGTCTATATCATATTTTTGAGTGTTTTCCTTCTGATCGGGCTCGGTTTTTTGAGGCTAGTTTTGGTATCGATTCGCGTTGTTTCTTGATAATCTAGATTCAGGTTCCCGTCGCGTTATTTGGTTTTTTGTCGGGTCTATGTCTTGTTTTTGAGTGTTTTCATTGAGGTCGGGCTTGGTTTTTTAGGGCTAGTTTGTGTATCAATTCGCGTGGTTCGTCTCCCGTTATTTCGCGTTATTGGGGTTCTCGTCGAGTTCTTTTTGTTTCTTGAGTGATTTTTCTTTCGCGTGGTACGGATCATTCTAGTTTGTAATTTCCCGGGTTCGTGTTCGTATAATGAAGCTGTTTTTTGCCGAGTTTCTATCGTTTTCTAGGTGTTTTCTATGTAGAGTACATTTCGTTTTAGTTTTTAGTTTTTTTCCCGGTTCGCGTTATATTGTTAGCTTGCTTTTTCCCAGGTTCAGGTTGTTTCCTGAGTGTTTTTCGTATAGAGTACATTTCGTTCTAGTTTTTAGTTTTTTCCCGGTTCACGTTATATTGTTGGTTTGTTTTTTTTCCCGGGTTCAGGTTCAGGTTCAGGTTCAGGTTCAGGTTCAGGTTCAGGTTCAGGTTCAGGTTCAGGTTCAGGTTCAGGTTCGCGTCGCGTTATTAGGTTTTTTGTCGGGTCTATATCATATTTTTGAGTGTTTTCCTTCTGATCGGGCTCGGTTTTTTGAGGCTAGTTTTGGTATCGATTCGCGTTGTTTCTTGATAATCTAGATTCAGGTTCCCGTCGCGTTATTTGGTTTTTTGTCGGGTCTATGTCTTGTTTTTGAGTGTTTTCATTGAGGTCGGGCTTGGTTTTTTAGGGCTAGTTTGTGTATCAATTCGCGTGGTTCGTCTCCCGTTATTTCGCGTTATTGGGGTTCTCGTCGAGTTCTTTTTGTTTCTTGAGTGATTTTTCTTTCGCGTGGTACGGATCATTCTAGTTTGTAATTTCCCGGGTTCGTGTTCGTATAATGAAGCTGTTTTTTGCCGAGTTTCTATCGTTTTCTAGGTGTTTTCTATGTAGAGTACATTTCGTTTTAGTTTTTAGTTTTTTTCCCGGTTCGCGTTATATTGTTAGCTTGCTTTTTCCCAGGTTCAGGTTGTTTCCTGAGTGTTTTTCGTATAGAGTACATTTCGTTCTAGTTTTTAGTTTTTTCCCGGTTCACGTTATATTGTTGGTTTGTTTTTTTTCCCGGGTTCAGGTTCAGGTTCAGGTTCAGGTTCAGGTTCAGGTTCAGGTTCAGGTTCAGGTTCAGGTTCAGGTTCGCGTCGCGTTATTAGGTTTTTTGTCGGGTCTATATCATATTTTTGAGTGTTTTCCTTCTGATCGGGCTCGGTTTTTTGAGGCTAGTTTTGGTATCGATTCGCGTTGTTTCTTGATAATCTAGATTCAGGTTCCCGTCGCGTTATTTGGTTTTTTGTCGGGTCTATGTCTTGTTTTTGAGTGTTTTCATTGAGGTCGGGCTTGGTTTTTTAGGGCTAGTTTGTGTATCAATTCGCGTGGTTCGTCTCCCGTTATTTCGCGTTATTGGGGTTCTCGTCGAGTTCTTTTTGTTTCTTGAGTGATTTTTCTTTCGCGTGGTACGGATCATTCTAGTTTGTAATTTCCCGGGTTCGTGTTCGTATAATGAAGCTGTTTTTTGCCGAGTTTCTATCGTTTTCTAGGTGTTTTCTATGTAGAGTACATTTCGTTTTAGTTTTTAGTTTTTTTCCCGGTTCGCGTTATATTGTTAGCTTGCTTTTTCCCAGGTTCAGGTTGTTTCCTGAGTGTTTTTCGTATAGAGTACATTTCGTTCTAGTTTTTAGTTTTTTCCCGGTTCACGTTATATTGTTGGTTTGTTTTTTTTCCCGGGTTCAGGTTCAGGTTCAGGTTCAGGTTCAGGTTCAGGTTCAGGTTCAGGTTCAGGTTCAGGTTCAGGTTCGCGTCGCGTTATTAGGTTTTTTGTCGGGTCTATATCATATTTTTGAGTGTTTTCCTTCTGATCGGGCTCGGTTTTTTGAGGCTAGTTTTGGTATCGATTCGCGTTGTTTCTTGATAATCTAGATTCAGGTTCCCGTCGCGTTATTTGGTTTTTTGTCGGGTCTATGTCTTGTTTTTGAGTGTTTTCATTGAGGTCGGGCTTGGTTTTTTAGGGCTAGTTTGTGTATCAATTCGCGTGGTTCGTCTCCCGTTATTTCGCGTTATTGGGGTTCTCGTCGAGTTCTTTTTGTTTCTTGAGTGATTTTTCTTTCGCGTGGTACGGATCATTCTAGTTTGTAATTTCCCGGGTTCGTGTTCGTATAATGAAGCTGTTTTTTGCCGAGTTTCTATCGTTTTCTAGGTGTTTTCTATGTAGAGTACATTTCGTTTTAGTTTTTAGTTTTTTTCCCGGTTCGCGTTATATTGTTAGCTTGCTTTTTCCCAGGTTCAGGTTGTTTCCTGAGTGTTTTTCGTATAGAGTACATTTCGTTCTAGTTTTTAGTTTTTTCCCGGTTCACGTTATATTGTTGGTTTGTTTTTTTTCCCGGGTTCAGGTTCAGGTTCAGGTTCAGGTTCAGGTTCAGGTTCAGGTTCAGGTTCAGGTTCAGGTTCAGGTTCGCGTCGCGTTATTAGGTTTTTTGTCGGGTCTATATCATATTTTTGAGTGTTTTCCTTCTGATCGGGCTCGGTTTTTTGAGGCTAGTTTTGGTATCGATTCGCGTTGTTTCTTGATAATCTAGATTCAGGTTCCCGTCGCGTTATTTGGTTTTTTGTCGGGTCTATGTCTTGTTTTTGAGTGTTTTCATTGAGGTCGGGCTTGGTTTTTTAGGGCTAGTTTGTGTATCAATTCGCGTGGTTCGTCTCCCGTTATTTCGCGTTATTGGGGTTCTCGTCGAGTTCTTTTTGTTTCTTGAGTGATTTTTCTTTCGCGTGGTACGGATCATTCTAGTTTGTAATTTCCCGGGTTCGTGTTCGTATAATGAAGCTGTTTTTTGCCGAGTTTCTATCGTTTTCTAGGTGTTTTCTATGTAGAGTACATTTCGTTTTAGTTTTTAGTTTTTTTCCCGGTTCGCGTTATATTGTTAGCTTGCTTTTTCCCAGGTTCAGGTTGTTTCCTGAGTGTTTTTCGTATAGAGTACATTTCGTTCTAGTTTTTAGTTTTTTCCCGGTTCACGTTATATTGTTGGTTTGTTTTTTTTCCCGGGTTCAGGTTCAGGTTCAGGTTCAGGTTCAGGTTCAGGTTCAGGTTCAGGTTCAGGTTCAGGTTCGCGTCGCGTTATTAGGTTTTTTGTCGGGTCTATATCATATTTTTGAGTGTTTTCCTTCTGATCGGGCTCGGTTTTTTGAGGCTAGTTTTGGTATCGATTCGCGTTGTTTCTTGATAATCTAGATTCAGGTTCCCGTCGCGTTATTTGGTTTTTTGTCGGGTCTATGTCTTGTTTTTGAGTGTTTTCATTGAGGTCGGGCTTGGTTTTTTAGGGCTAGTTTGTGTATCAATTCGCGTGGTTCGTCTCCCGTTATTTCGCGTTATTGGGGTTCTCGTCGAGTTCTTTTTGTTTCTTGAGTGATTTTTCTTTCGCGTGGTACGGATCATTCTAGTTTGTAATTTCCCGGGTTCGTGTTCGTATAATGAAGCTGTTTTTTGCCGAGTTTCTATCGTTTTCTAGGTGTTTTCTATGTAGAGTACATTTCGTTTTAGTTTTTAGTTTTTTTCCCGGTTCGCGTTATATTGTTAGCTTGCTTTTTCCCAGGTTCAGGTTGTTTCCTGAGTGTTTTTCGTATAGAGTACATTTCGTTCTAGTTTTTAGTTTTTTCCCGGTTCACGTTATATTGTTGGTTTGTTTTTTTTCCCGGGTTCAGGTTCAGGTTCAGGTTCAGGTTCAGGTTCAGGTTCAGGTTCAGGTTCAGGTTCAGGTTCAGGTTCGCGTCGCGTTATTAGGTTTTTTGTCGGGTCTATATCATATTTTTGAGTGTTTTCCTTCTGATCGGGCTCGGTTTTTTGAGGCTAGTTTTGGTATCGATTCGCGTTGTTTCTTGATAATCTAGATTCAGGTTCCCGTCGCGTTATTTGGTTTTTTGTCGGGTCTATGTCTTGTTTTTGAGTGTTTTCATTGAGGTCGGGCTTGGTTTTTTAGGGCTAGTTTGTGTATCAATTCGCGTGGTTCGTCTCCCGTTATTTCGCGTTATTGGGGTTCTCGTCGAGTTCTTTTTGTTTCTTGAGTGATTTTTCTTTCGCGTGGTACGGATCATTCTAGTTTGTAATTTCCCGGGTTCGTGTTCGTATAATGAAGCTGTTTTTTGCCGAGTTTCTATCGTTTTCTAGGTGTTTTCTATGTAGAGTACATTTCGTTTTAGTTTTTAGTTTTTTTCCCGGTTCGCGTTATATTGTTAGCTTGCTTTTTCCCAGGTTCAGGTTGTTTCCTGAGTGTTTTTCGTATAGAGTACATTTCGTTCTAGTTTTTAGTTTTTTCCCGGTTCACGTTATATTGTTGGTTTGTTTTTTTTCCCGGGTTCAGGTTCAGGTTCAGGTTCAGGTTCAGGTTCAGGTTCAGGTTCAGGTTCAGGTTCAGGTTCAGGTTCGCGTCGCGTTATTAGGTTTTTTGTCGGGTCTATATCATATTTTTGAGTGTTTTCCTTCTGATCGGGCTCGGTTTTTTGAGGCTAGTTTTGGTATCGATTCGCGTTGTTTCTTGATAATCTAGATTCAGGTTCCCGTCGCGTTATTTGGTTTTTTGTCGGGTCTATGTCTTGTTTTTGAGTGTTTTCATTGAGGTCGGGCTTGGTTTTTTAGGGCTAGTTTGTGTATCAATTCGCGTGGTTCGTCTCCCGTTATTTCGCGTTATTGGGGTTCTCGTCGAGTTCTTTTTGTTTCTTGAGTGATTTTTCTTTCGCGTGGTACGGATCATTCTAGTTTGTAATTTCCCGGGTTCGTGTTCGTATAATGAAGCTGTTTTTTGCCGAGTTTCTATCGTTTTCTAGGTGTTTTCTATGTAGAGTACATTTCGTTTTAGTTTTTAGTTTTTTTCCCGGTTCGCGTTATATTGTTAGCTTGCTTTTTCCCAGGTTCAGGTTGTTTCCTGAGTGTTTTTCGTATAGAGTACATTTCGTTCTAGTTTTTAGTTTTTTCCCGGTTCACGTTATATTGTTGGTTTGTTTTTTTTCCCGGGTTCAGGTTCAGGTTCAGGTTCAGGTTCAGGTTCAGGTTCAGGTTCAGGTTCAGGTTCAGGTTCAGGTTCGCGTCGCGTTATTAGGTTTTTTGTCGGGTCTATATCATATTTTTGAGTGTTTTCCTTCTGATCGGGCTCGGTTTTTTGAGGCTAGTTTTGGTATCGATTCGCGTTGTTTCTTGATAATCTAGATTCAGGTTCCCGTCGCGTTATTTGGTTTTTTGTCGGGTCTATGTCTTGTTTTTGAGTGTTTTCATTGAGGTCGGGCTTGGTTTTTTAGGGCTAGTTTGTGTATCAATTCGCGTGGTTCGTCTCCCGTTATTTCGCGTTATTGGGGTTCTCGTCGAGTTCTTTTTGTTTCTTGAGTGATTTTTCTTTCGCGTGGTACGGATCATTCTAGTTTGTAATTTCCCGGGTTCGTGTTCGTATAATGAAGCTGTTTTTTGCCGAGTTTCTATCGTTTTCTAGGTGTTTTCTATGTAGAGTACATTTCGTTTTAGTTTTTAGTTTTTTTCCCGGTTCGCGTTATATTGTTAGCTTGCTTTTTCCCAGGTTCAGGTTGTTTCCTGAGTGTTTTTCGTATAGAGTACATTTCGTTCTAGTTTTTAGTTTTTTCCCGGTTCACGTTATATTGTTGGTTTGTTTTTTTTCCCGGGTTCAGGTTCAGGTTCAGGTTCAGGTTCAGGTTCAGGTTCAGGTTCAGGTTCAGGTTCAGGTTCAGGTTCGCGTCGCGTTATTAGGTTTTTTGTCGGGTCTATATCATATTTTTGAGTGTTTTCCTTCTGATCGGGCTCGGTTTTTTGAGGCTAGTTTTGGTATCGATTCGCGTTGTTTCTTGATAATCTAGATTCAGGTTCCCGTCGCGTTATTTGGTTTTTTGTCGGGTCTATGTCTTGTTTTTGAGTGTTTTCATTGAGGTCGGGCTTGGTTTTTTAGGGCTAGTTTGTGTATCAATTCGCGTGGTTCGTCTCCCGTTATTTCGCGTTATTGGGGTTCTCGTCGAGTTCTTTTTGTTTCTTGAGTGATTTTTCTTTCGCGTGGTACGGATCATTCTAGTTTGTAATTTCCCGGGTTCGTGTTCGTATAATGAAGCTGTTTTTTGCCGAGTTTCTATCGTTTTCTAGGTGTTTTCTATGTAGAGTACATTTCGTTTTAGTTTTTAGTTTTTTTCCCGGTTCGCGTTATATTGTTAGCTTGCTTTTTCCCAGGTTCAGGTTGTTTCCTGAGTGTTTTTCGTATAGAGTACATTTCGTTCTAGTTTTTAGTTTTTTCCCGGTTCACGTTATATTGTTGGTTTGTTTTTTTTCCCGGGTTCAGGTTCAGGTTCAGGTTCAGGTTCAGGTTCAGGTTCAGGTTCAGGTTCAGGTTCAGGTTCAGGTTCGCGTCGCGTTATTAGGTTTTTTGTCGGGTCTATATCATATTTTTGAGTGTTTTCCTTCTGATCGGGCTCGGTTTTTTGAGGCTAGTTTTGGTATCGATTCGCGTTGTTTCTTGATAATCTAGATTCAGGTTCCCGTCGCGTTATTTGGTTTTTTGTCGGGTCTATGTCTTGTTTTTGAGTGTTTTCATTGAGGTCGGGCTTGGTTTTTTAGGGCTAGTTTGTGTATCAATTCGCGTGGTTCGTCTCCCGTTATTTCGCGTTATTGGGGTTCTCGTCGAGTTCTTTTTGTTTCTTGAGTGATTTTTCTTTCGCGTGGTACGGATCATTCTAGTTTGTAATTTCCCGGGTTCGTGTTCGTATAATGAAGCTGTTTTTTGCCGAGTTTCTATCGTTTTCTAGGTGTTTTCTATGTAGAGTACATTTCGTTTTAGTTTTTAGTTTTTTTCCCGGTTCGCGTTATATTGTTAGCTTGCTTTTTCCCAGGTTCAGGTTGTTTCCTGAGTGTTTTTCGTATAGAGTACATTTCGTTCTAGTTTTTAGTTTTTTCCCGGTTCACGTTATATTGTTGGTTTGTTTTTTTTCCCGGGTTCAGGTTCAGGTTCAGGTTCAGGTTCAGGTTCAGGTTCAGGTTCAGGTTCAGGTTCAGGTTCAGGTTCGCGTCGCGTTATTAGGTTTTTTGTCGGGTCTATATCATATTTTTGAGTGTTTTCCTTCTGATCGGGCTCGGTTTTTTGAGGCTAGTTTTGGTATCGATTCGCGTTGTTTCTTGATAATCTAGATTCAGGTTCCCGTCGCGTTATTTGGTTTTTTGTCGGGTCTATGTCTTGTTTTTGAGTGTTTTCATTGAGGTCGGGCTTGGTTTTTTAGGGCTAGTTTGTGTATCAATTCGCGTGGTTCGTCTCCCGTTATTTCGCGTTATTGGGGTTCTCGTCGAGTTCTTTTTGTTTCTTGAGTGATTTTTCTTTCGCGTGGTACGGATCATTCTAGTTTGTAATTTCCCGGGTTCGTGTTCGTATAATGAAGCTGTTTTTTGCCGAGTTTCTATCGTTTTCTAGGTGTTTTCTATGTAGAGTACATTTCGTTTTAGTTTTTAGTTTTTTTCCCGGTTCGCGTTATATTGTTAGCTTGCTTTTTCCCAGGTTCAGGTTGTTTCCTGAGTGTTTTTCGTATAGAGTACATTTCGTTCTAGTTTTTAGTTTTTTCCCGGTTCACGTTATATTGTTGGTTTGTTTTTTTTCCCGGGTTCAGGTTCAGGTTCAGGTTCAGGTTCAGGTTCAGGTTCAGGTTCAGGTTCAGGTTCAGGTTCAGGTTCAGGTTCGCGTCGCGTTATTAGGTTTTTTGTCGGGTCTATATCATATTTTTGAGTGTTTTCCTTCTGATCGGGCTCGGTTTTTTGAGGCTAGTTTTGGTATCGATTCGCGTTGTTTCTTGATAATCTAGATTCAGGTTCCCGTCGCGTTATTTGGTTTTTTGTCGGGTCTATGTCTTGTTTTTGAGTGTTTTCATTGAGGTCGGGCTTGGTTTTTTAGGGCTAGTTTGTGTATCAATTCGCGTGGTTCGTCTCCCGTTATTTCGCGTTATTGGGGTTCTCGTCGAGTTCTTTTTGTTTCTTGAGTGATTTTTCTTTCGCGTGGTACGGATCATTCTAGTTTGTAATTTCCCGGGTTCGTGTTCGTATAATGAAGCTGTTTTTTGCCGAGTTTCTATCGTTTTCTAGGTGTTTTCTATGTAGAGTACATTTCGTTTTAGTTTTTAGTTTTTTTCCCGGTTCGCGTTATATTGTTAGCTTGCTTTTTCCCAGGTTCAGGTTGTTTCCTGAGTGTTTTTCGTATAGAGTACATTTCGTTCTAGTTTTTAGTTTTTTCCCGGTTCACGTTATATTGTTGGTTTGTTTTTTTTCCCGGGTTCAGGTTCAGGTTCAGGTTCAGGTTCAGGTTCAGGTTCAGGTTCAGGTTCAGGTTCAGGTTCAGGTTCGCGTCGCGTTATTAGGTTTTTTGTCGGGTCTATATCATATTTTTGAGTGTTTTCCTTCTGATCGGGCTCGGTTTTTTGAGGCTAGTTTTGGTATCGATTCGCGTTGTTTCTTGATAATCTAGATTCAGGTTCCCGTCGCGTTATTTGGTTTTTTGTCGGGTCTATGTCTTGTTTTTGAGTGTTTTCATTGAGGTCGGGCTTGGTTTTTTAGGGCTAGTTTGTGTATCAATTCGCGTGGTTCGTCTCCCGTTATTTCGCGTTATTGGGGTTCTCGTCGAGTTCTTTTTGTTTCTTGAGTGATTTTTCTTTCGCGTGGTACGGATCATTCTAGTTTGTAATTTCCCGGGTTCGTGTTCGTATAATGAAGCTGTTTTTTGCCGAGTTTCTATCGTTTTCTAGGTGTTTTCTATGTAGAGTACATTTCGTTTTAGTTTTTAGTTTTTTTCCCGGTTCGCGTTATATTGTTAGCTTGCTTTTTCCCAGGTTCAGGTTGTTTCCTGAGTGTTTTTCGTATAGAGTACATTTCGTTCTAGTTTTTAGTTTTTTCCCGGTTCACGTTATATTGTTGGTTTGTTTTTTTTCCCGGGTTCAGGTTCAGGTTCAGGTTCAGGTTCAGGTTCAGGTTCAGGTTCAGGTTCAGGTTCAGGTTCAGGTTCGCGTCGCGTTATTAGGTTTTTTGTCGGGTCTATATCATATTTTTGAGTGTTTTCCTTCTGATCGGGCTCGGTTTTTTGAGGCTAGTTTTGGTATCGATTCGCGTTGTTTCTTGATAATCTAGATTCAGGTTCCCGTCGCGTTATTTGGTTTTTTGTCGGGTCTATGTCTTGTTTTTGAGTGTTTTCATTGAGGTCGGGCTTGGTTTTTTAGGGCTAGTTTGTGTATCAATTCGCGTGGTTCGTCTCCCGTTATTTCGCGTTATTGGGGTTCTCGTCGAGTTCTTTTTGTTTCTTGAGTGATTTTTCTTTCGCGTGGTACGGATCATTCTAGTTTGTAATTTCCCGGGTTCGTGTTCGTATAATGAAGCTGTTTTTTGCCGAGTTTCTATCGTTTTCTAGGTGTTTTCTATGTAGAGTACATTTCGTTTTAGTTTTTAGTTTTTTTCCCGGTTCGCGTTATATTGTTAGCTTGCTTTTTCCCAGGTTCAGGTTGTTTCCTGAGTGTTTTTCGTATAGAGTACATTTCGTTCTAGTTTTTAGTTTTTTCCCGGTTCACGTTATATTGTTGGTTTGTTTTTTTTCCCGGGTTCAGGTTCAGGTTCAGGTTCAGGTTCAGGTTCAGGTTCAGGTTCAGGTTCAGGTTCAGGTTCGCGTCGCGTTATTAGGTTTTTTGTCGGGTCTATATCATATTTTTGAGTGTTTTCCTTCTGATCGGGCTCGGTTTTTTGAGGCTAGTTTTGGTATCGATTCGCGTTGTTTCTTGATAATCTAGATTCAGGTTCCCGTCGCGTTATTTGGTTTTTTGTCGGGTCTATGTCTTGTTTTTGAGTGTTTTCATTGAGGTCGGGCTTGGTTTTTTAGGGCTAGTTTGTGTATCAATTCGCGTGGTTCGTCTCCCGTTATTTCGCGTTATTGGGGTTCTCGTCGAGTTCTTTTTGTTTCTTGAGTGATTTTTCTTTCGCGTGGTACGGATCATTCTAGTTTGTAATTTCCCGGGTTCGTGTTCGTATAATGAAGCTGTTTTTTGCCGAGTTTCTATCGTTTTCTAGGTGTTTTCTATGTAGAGTACATTTCGTTTTAGTTTTTAGTTTTTTTCCCGGTTCGCGTTATATTGTTAGCTTGCTTTTTCCCAGGTTCAGGTTGTTTCCTGAGTGTTTTTCGTATAGAGTACATTTCGTTCTAGTTTTTAGTTTTTTCCCGGTTCACGTTATATTGTTGGTTTGTTTTTTTTCCCGGGTTCAGGTTCAGGTTCAGGTTCAGGTTCAGGTTCAGGTTCAGGTTCAGGTTCAGGTTCAGGTTCAGGTTCGCGTCGCGTTATTAGGTTTTTTGTCGGGTCTATATCATATTTTTGAGTGTTTTCCTTCTGATCGGGCTCGGTTTTTTGAGGCTAGTTTTGGTATCGATTCGCGTTGTTTCTTGATAATCTAGATTCAGGTTCCCGTCGCGTTATTTGGTTTTTTGTCGGGTCTATGTCTTGTTTTTGAGTGTTTTCATTGAGGTCGGGCTTGGTTTTTTAGGGCTAGTTTGTGTATCAATTCGCGTGGTTCGTCTCCCGTTATTTCGCGTTATTGGGGTTCTCGTCGAGTTCTTTTTGTTTCTTGAGTGATTTTTCTTTCGCGTGGTACGGATCATTCTAGTTTGTAATTTCCCGGGTTCGTGTTCGTATAATGAAGCTGTTTTTTGCCGAGTTTCTATCGTTTTCTAGGTGTTTTCTATGTAGAGTACATTTCGTTTTAGTTTTTAGTTTTTTTCCCGGTTCGCGTTATATTGTTAGCTTGCTTTTTCCCAGGTTCAGGTTGTTTCCTGAGTGTTTTTCGTATAGAGTACATTTCGTTCTAGTTTTTAGTTTTTTCCCGGTTCACGTTATATTGTTGGTTTGTTTTTTTTCCCGGGTTCAGGTTCAGGTTCAGGTTCAGGTTCAGGTTCAGGTTCAGGTTCAGGTTCAGGTTCAGGTTCAGGTTCGCGTCGCGTTATTAGGTTTTTTGTCGGGTCTATATCATATTTTTGAGTGTTTTCCTTCTGATCGGGCTCGGTTTTTTGAGGCTAGTTTTGGTATCGATTCGCGTTGTTTCTTGATAATCTAGATTCAGGTTCCCGTCGCGTTATTTGGTTTTTTGTCGGGTCTATGTCTTGTTTTTGAGTGTTTTCATTGAGGTCGGGCTTGGTTTTTTAGGGCTAGTTTGTGTATCAATTCGCGTGGTTCGTCTCCCGTTATTTCGCGTTATTGGGGTTCTCGTCGAGTTCTTTTTGTTTCTTGAGTGATTTTTCTTTCGCGTGGTACGGATCATTCTAGTTTGTAATTTCCCGGGTTCGTGTTCGTATAATGAAGCTGTTTTTTGCCGAGTTTCTATCGTTTTCTAGGTGTTTTCTATGTAGAGTACATTTCGTTTTAGTTTTTAGTTTTTTTCCCGGTTCGCGTTATATTGTTAGCTTGCTTTTTCCCAGGTTCAGGTTGTTTCCTGAGTGTTTTTCGTATAGAGTACATTTCGTTCTAGTTTTTAGTTTTTTCCCGGTTCACGTTATATTGTTGGTTTGTTTTTTTTCCCGGGTTCAGGTTCAGGTTCAGGTTCAGGTTCAGGTTCAGGTTCAGGTTCAGGTTCAGGTTCAGGTTCAGGTTCGCGTCGCGTTATTAGGTTTTTTGTCGGGTCTATATCATATTTTTGAGTGTTTTCCTTCTGATCGGGCTCGGTTTTTTGAGGCTAGTTTTGGTATCGATTCGCGTTGTTTCTTGATAATCTAGATTCAGGTTCCCGTCGCGTTATTTGGTTTTTTGTCGGGTCTATGTCTTGTTTTTGAGTGTTTTCATTGAGGTCGGGCTTGGTTTTTTAGGGCTAGTTTGTGTATCAATTCGCGTGGTTCGTCTCCCGTTATTTCGCGTTATTGGGGTTCTCGTCGAGTTCTTTTTGTTTCTTGAGTGATTTTTCTTTCGCGTGGTACGGATCATTCTAGTTTGTAATTTCCCGGGTTCGTGTTCGTATAATGAAGCTGTTTTTTGCCGAGTTTCTATCGTTTTCTAGGTGTTTTCTATGTAGAGTACATTTCGTTTTAGTTTTTAGTTTTTTTCCCGGTTCGCGTTATATTGTTAGCTTGCTTTTTCCCAGGTTCAGGTTGTTTCCTGAGTGTTTTTCGTATAGAGTACATTTCGTTCTAGTTTTTAGTTTTTTCCCGGTTCACGTTATATTGTTGGTTTGTTTTTTTTCCCGGGTTCAGGTTCAGGTTCAGGTTCAGGTTCAGGTTCAGGTTCAGGTTCAGGTTCAGGTTCAGGTTCAGGTTCGCGTCGCGTTATTAGGTTTTTTGTCGGGTCTATATCATATTTTTGAGTGTTTTCCTTCTGATCGGGCTCGGTTTTTTGAGGCTAGTTTTGGTATCGATTCGCGTTGTTTCTTGATAATCTAGATTCAGGTTCCCGTCGCGTTATTTGGTTTTTTGTCGGGTCTATGTCTTGTTTTTGAGTGTTTTCATTGAGGTCGGGCTTGGTTTTTTAGGGCTAGTTTGTGTATCAATTCGCGTGGTTCGTCTCCCGTTATTTCGCGTTATTGGGGTTCTCGTCGAGTTCTTTTTGTTTCTTGAGTGATTTTTCTTTCGCGTGGTACGGATCATTCTAGTTTGTAATTTCCCGGGTTCGTGTTCGTATAATGAAGCTGTTTTTTGCCGAGTTTCTATCGTTTTCTAGGTGTTTTCTATGTAGAGTACATTTCGTTTTAGTTTTTAGTTTTTTTCCCGGTTCGCGTTATATTGTTAGCTTGCTTTTTCCCAGGTTCAGGTTGTTTCCTGAGTGTTTTTCGTATAGAGTACATTTCGTTCTAGTTTTTAGTTTTTTCCCGGTTCACGTTATATTGTTGGTTTGTTTTTTTTCCCGGGTTCAGGTTCAGGTTCAGGTTCAGGTTCAGGTTCAGGTTCAGGTTCAGGTTCAGGTTCAGGTTCAGGTTCGCGTCGCGTTATTAGGTTTTTTGTCGGGTCTATATCATATTTTTGAGTGTTTTCCTTCTGATCGGGCTCGGTTTTTTGAGGCTAGTTTTGGTATCGATTCGCGTTGTTTCTTGATAATCTAGATTCAGGTTCCCGTCGCGTTATTTGGTTTTTTGTCGGGTCTATGTCTTGTTTTTGAGTGTTTTCATTGAGGTCGGGCTTGGTTTTTTAGGGCTAGTTTGTGTATCAATTCGCGTGGTTCGTCTCCCGTTATTTCGCGTTATTGGGGTTCTCGTCGAGTTCTTTTTGTTTCTTGAGTGATTTTTCTTTCGCGTGGTACGGATCATTCTAGTTTGTAATTTCCCGGGTTCGTGTTCGTATAATGAAGCTGTTTTTTGCCGAGTTTCTATCGTTTTCTAGGTGTTTTCTATGTAGAGTACATTTCGTTTTAGTTTTTAGTTTTTTTCCCGGTTCGCGTTATATTGTTAGCTTGCTTTTTCCCAGGTTCAGGTTGTTTCCTGAGTGTTTTTCGTATAGAGTACATTTCGTTCTAGTTTTTAGTTTTTTCCCGGTTCACGTTATATTGTTGGTTTGTTTTTTTTCCCGGGTTCAGGTTCAGGTTCAGGTTCAGGTTCAGGTTCAGGTTCAGGTTCAGGTTCAGGTTCAGGTTCAGGTTCGCGTCGCGTTATTAGGTTTTTTGTCGGGTCTATATCATATTTTTGAGTGTTTTCCTTCTGATCGGGCTCGGTTTTTTGAGGCTAGTTTTGGTATCGATTCGCGTTGTTTCTTGATAATCTAGATTCAGGTTCCCGTCGCGTTATTTGGTTTTTTGTCGGGTCTATGTCTTGTTTTTGAGTGTTTTCATTGAGGTCGGGCTTGGTTTTTTAGGGCTAGTTTGTGTATCAATTCGCGTGGTTCGTCTCCCGTTATTTCGCGTTATTGGGGTTCTCGTCGAGTTCTTTTTGTTTCTTGAGTGATTTTTCTTTCGCGTGGTACGGATCATTCTAGTTTGTAATTTCCCGGGTTCGTGTTCGTATAATGAAGCTGTTTTTTGCCGAGTTTCTATCGTTTTCTAGGTGTTTTCTATGTAGAGTACATTTCGTTTTAGTTTTTAGTTTTTTTCCCGGTTCGCGTTATATTGTTAGCTTGCTTTTTCCCAGGTTCAGGTTGTTTCCTGAGTGTTTTTCGTATAGAGTACATTTCGTTCTAGTTTTTAGTTTTTTCCCGGTTCACGTTATATTGTTGGTTTGTTTTTTTTCCCGGGTTCAGGTTCAGGTTCAGGTTCAGGTTCAGGTTCAGGTTCAGGTTCAGGTTCAGGTTCAGGTTCAGGTTCGCGTCGCGTTATTAGGTTTTTTGTCGGGTCTATATCATATTTTTGAGTGTTTTCCTTCTGATCGGGCTCGGTTTTTTGAGGCTAGTTTTGGTATCGATTCGCGTTGTTTCTTGATAATCTAGATTCAGGTTCCCGTCGCGTTATTTGGTTTTTTGTCGGGTCTATGTCTTGTTTTTGAGTGTTTTCATTGAGGTCGGGCTTGGTTTTTTAGGGCTAGTTTGTGTATCAATTCGCGTGGTTCGTCTCCCGTTATTTCGCGTTATTGGGGTTCTCGTCGAGTTCTTTTTGTTTCTTGAGTGATTTTTCTTTCGCGTGGTACGGATCATTCTAGTTTGTAATTTCCCGGGTTCGTGTTCGTATAATGAAGCTGTTTTTTGCCGAGTTTCTATCGTTTTCTAGGTGTTTTCTATGTAGAGTACATTTCGTTTTAGTTTTTAGTTTTTTTCCCGGTTCGCGTTATATTGTTAGCTTGCTTTTTCCCAGGTTCAGGTTGTTTCCTGAGTGTTTTTCGTATAGAGTACATTTCGTTCTAGTTTTTAGTTTTTTCCCGGTTCACGTTATATTGTTGGTTTGTTTTTTTTCCCGGGTTCAGGTTCAGGTTCAGGTTCAGGTTCAGGTTCAGGTTCAGGTTCAGGTTCAGGTTCAGGTTCAGGTTCGCGTCGCGTTATTAGGTTTTTTGTCGGGTCTATATCATATTTTTGAGTGTTTTCCTTCTGATCGGGCTCGGTTTTTTGAGGCTAGTTTTGGTATCGATTCGCGTTGTTTCTTGATAATCTAGATTCAGGTTCCCGTCGCGTTATTTGGTTTTTTGTCGGGTCTATGTCTTGTTTTTGAGTGTTTTCATTGAGGTCGGGCTTGGTTTTTTAGGGCTAGTTTGTGTATCAATTCGCGTGGTTCGTCTCCCGTTATTTCGCGTTATTGGGGTTCTCGTCGAGTTCTTTTTGTTTCTTGAGTGATTTTTCTTTCGCGTGGTACGGATCATTCTAGTTTGTAATTTCCCGGGTTCGTGTTCGTATAATGAAGCTGTTTTTTGCCGAGTTTCTATCGTTTTCTAGGTGTTTTCTATGTAGAGTACATTTCGTTTTAGTTTTTAGTTTTTTTCCGGGTTCGCGTTATATTGTTAGCTTGCTTTTTCCCAGGTTCAGGTTGTTTCCTGAGTGTTTTTCGTATAGAGTACATTTCGTTCTAGTTTTTAGTTTTTTCCCGGTTCACGTTATATTGTTGGTTTGTTTTTTTTCCCGGGTTCAGGTTCAGGTTCAGGTTCAGGTTCAGGTTCAGGTTCAGGTTCAGGTTCAGGTTCAGGTTCAGGTTCGCGTCGCGTTATTAGGTTTTTTGTCGGGTCTATATCATATTTTTGAGTGTTTTCCTTCTGATCGGGCTCGGTTTTTTGAGGCTAGTTTTGGTATCGATTCGCGTTGTTTCTTGATAATCTAGATTCAGGTTCCCGTCGCGTTATTTGGTTTTTTGTCGGGTCTATGTCTTGTTTTTGAGTGTTTTCATTGAGGTCGGGCTTGGTTTTTTAGGGCTAGTTTGTGTATCAATTCGCGTGGTTCGTCTCCCGTTATTTCGCGTTATTGGGGTTCTCGTCGAGTTCTTTTTGTTTCTTGAGTGATTTTTCTTTCGCGTGGTACGGATCATTCTAGTTTGTAATTTCCCGGGTTCGTGTTCGTATAATGAAGCTGTTTTTTGCCGAGTTTCTATCGTTTTCTAGGTGTTTTCTATGTAGAGTACATTTCGTTTTAGTTTTTAGTTTTTTTCCCGGTTCGCGTTATATTGTTAGCTTGCTTTTTCCCAGGTTCAGGTTGTTTCCTGAGTGTTTTTCGTATAGAGTACATTTCGTTCTAGTTTTTAGTTTTTTCCCGGTTCACGTTATATTGTTGGTTTGTTTTTTTTCCCGGGTTCAGGTTCAGGTTCAGGTTCAGGTTCAGGTTCAGGTTCAGGTTCAGGTTCAGGTTCAGGTTCAGGTTCGCGTCGCGTTATTAGGTTTTTTGTCGGGTCTATATCATATTTTTGAGTGTTTTCCTTCTGATCGGGCTCGGTTTTTTGAGGCTAGTTTTGGTATCGATTCGCGTTGTTTCTTGATAATCTAGATTCAGGTTCCCGTCGCGTTATTTGGTTTTTTGTCGGGTCTATGTCTTGTTTTTGAGTGTTTTCATTGAGGTCGGGCTTGGTTTTTTAGGGCTAGTTTGTGTATCAATTCGCGTGGTTCGTCTCCCGTTATTTCGCGTTATTGGGGTTCTCGTCGAGTTCTTTTTGTTTCTTGAGTGATTTTTCTTTCGCGTGGTACGGATCATTCTAGTTTGTAATTTCCCGGGTTCGTGTTCGTATAATGAAGCTGTTTTTTGCCGAGTTTCTATCGTTTTCTAGGTGTTTTCTATGTAGAGTACATTTCGTTTTAGTTTTTAGTTTTTTTCCCGGTTCGCGTTATATTGTTAGCTTGCTTTTTCCCAGGTTCAGGTTGTTTCCTGAGTGTTTTTCGTATAGAGTACATTTCGTTCTAGTTTTTAGTTTTTTCCCGGTTCACGTTATATTGTTGGTTTGTTTTTTTTCCCGGGTTCAGGTTCAGGTTCAGGTTCAGGTTCAGGTTCAGGTTCAGGTTCAGGTTCAGGTTCAGGTTCAGGTTCGCGTCGCGTTATTAGGTTTTTTGTCGGGTCTATATCATATTTTTGAGTGTTTTCCTTCTGATCGGGCTCGGTTTTTTGAGGCTAGTTTTGGTATCGATTCGCGTTGTTTCTTGATAATCTAGATTCAGGTTCCCGTCGCGTTATTTGGTTTTTTGTCGGGTCTATGTCTTGTTTTTGAGTGTTTTCATTGAGGTCGGGCTTGGTTTTTTAGGGCTAGTTTGTGTATCAATTCGCGTGGTTCGTCTCCCGTTATTTCGCGTTATTGGGGTTCTCGTCGAGTTCTTTTTGTTTCTTGAGTGATTTTTCTTTCGCGTGGTACGGATCATTCTAGTTTGTAATTTCCCGGGTTCGTGTTCGTATAATGAAGCTGTTTTTTGCCGAGTTTCTATCGTTTTCTAGGTGTTTTCTATGTAGAGTACATTTCGTTTTAGTTTTTAGTTTTTTTCCCGGTTCGCGTTATATTGTTAGCTTGCTTTTTCCCAGGTTCAGGTTGTTTCCTGAGTGTTTTTCGTATAGAGTACATTTCGTTCTAGTTTTTAGTTTTTTCCCGGTTCACGTTATATTGTTGGTTTGTTTTTTTTCCCGGGTTCAGGTTCAGGTTCAGGTTCAGGTTCAGGTTCAGGTTCAGGTTCAGGTTCAGGTTCAGGTTCAGGTTCGCGTCGCGTTATTAGGTTTTTTGTCGGGTCTATATCATATTTTTGAGTGTTTTCCTTCTGATCGGGCTCGGTTTTTTGAGGCTAGTTTTGGTATCGATTCGCGTTGTTTCTTGATAATCTAGATTCAGGTTCCCGTCGCGTTATTTGGTTTTTTGTCGGGTCTATGTCTTGTTTTTGAGTGTTTTCATTGAGGTCGGGCTTGGTTTTTTAGGGCTAGTTTGTGTATCAATTCGCGTGGTTCGTCTCCCGTTATTTCGCGTTATTGGGGTTCTCGTCGAGTTCTTTTTGTTTCTTGAGTGATTTTTCTTTCGCGTGGTACGGATCATTCTAGTTTGTAATTTCCCGGGTTCGTGTTCGTATAATGAAGCTGTTTTTTGCCGAGTTTCTATCGTTTTCTAGGTGTTTTCTATGTAGAGTACATTTCGTTTTAGTTTTTAGTTTTTTTCCCGGTTCGCGTTATATTGTTAGCTTGCTTTTTCCCAGGTTCAGGTTGTTTCCTGAGTGTTTTTCGTATAGAGTACATTTCGTTCTAGTTTTTAGTTTTTTCCCGGTTCACGTTATATTGTTGGTTTGTTTTTTTTCCCGGGTTCAGGTTCAGGTTCAGGTTCAGGTTCAGGTTCAGGTTCAGGTTCAGGTTCAGGTTCAGGTTCAGGTTCGCGTCGCGTTATTAGGTTTTTTGTCGGGTCTATATCATATTTTTGAGTGTTTTCCTTCTGATCGGGCTCGGTTTTTTGAGGCTAGTTTTGGTATCGATTCGCGTTGTTTCTTGATAATCTAGATTCAGGTTCCCGTCGCGTTATTTGGTTTTTTGTCGGGTCTATGTCTTGTTTTTGAGTGTTTTCATTGAGGTCGGGCTTGGTTTTTTAGGGCTAGTTTGTGTATCAATTCGCGTGGTTCGTCTCCCGTTATTTCGCGTTATTGGGGTTCTCGTCGAGTTCTTTTTGTTTCTTGAGTGATTTTTCTTTCGCGTGGTACGGATCATTCTAGTTTGTAATTTCCCGGGTTCGTGTTCGTATAATGAAGCTGTTTTTTGCCGAGTTTCTATCGTTTTCTAGGTGTTTTCTATGTAGAGTACATTTCGTTTTAGTTTTTAGTTTTTTTCCCGGTTCGCGTTATATTGTTAGCTTGCTTTTTCCCAGGTTCAGGTTGTTTCCTGAGTGTTTTTCGTATAGAGTACATTTCGTTCTAGTTTTTAGTTTTTTCCCGGTTCACGTTATATTGTTGGTTTGTTTTTTTTCCCGGGTTCAGGTTCAGGTTCAGGTTCAGGTTCAGGTTCAGGTTCAGGTTCAGGTTCAGGTTCAGGTTCAGGTTCGCGTCGCGTTATTAGGTTTTTTGTCGGGTCTATATCATATTTTTGAGTGTTTTCCTTCTGATCGGGCTCGGTTTTTTGAGGCTAGTTTTGGTATCGATTCGCGTTGTTTCTTGATAATCTAGATTCAGGTTCCCGTCGCGTTATTTGGTTTTTTGTCGGGTCTATGTCTTGTTTTTGAGTGTTTTCATTGAGGTCGGGCTTGGTTTTTTAGGGCTAGTTTGTGTATCAATTCGCGTGGTTCGTCTCCCGTTATTTCGCGTTATTGGGGTTCTCGTCGAGTTCTTTTTGTTTCTTGAGTGATTTTTCTTTCGCGTGGTACGGATCATTCTAGTTTGTAATTTCCCGGGTTCGTGTTCGTATAATGAAGCTGTTTTTTGCCGAGTTTCTATCGTTTTCTAGGTGTTTTCTATGTAGAGTACATTTCGTTTTAGTTTTTAGTTTTTTTCCCGGTTCGCGTTATATTGTTAGCTTGCTTTTTCCCAGGTTCAGGTTGTTTCCTGAGTGTTTTTCGTATAGAGTACATTTCGTTCTAGTTTTTAGTTTTTTCCCGGTTCACGTTATATTGTTGGTTTGTTTTTTTTCCCGGGTTCAGGTTCAGGTTCAGGTTCAGGTTCAGGTTCAGGTTCAGGTTCAGGTTCAGGTTCAGGTTCAGGTTCGCGTCGCGTTATTAGGTTTTTTGTCGGGTCTATATCATATTTTTGAGTGTTTTCCTTCTGATCGGGCTCGGTTTTTTGAGGCTAGTTTTGGTATCGATTCGCGTTGTTTCTTGATAATCTAGATTCAGGTTCCCGTCGCGTTATTTGGTTTTTTGTCGGGTCTATGTCTTGTTTTTGAGTGTTTTCATTGAGGTCGGGCTTGGTTTTTTAGGGCTAGTTTGTGTATCAATTCGCGTGGTTCGTCTCCCGTTATTTCGCGTTATTGGGGTTCACGTCGAGTTCTTTTTGTTTCTTGAGTGATTTTTCTTTCGCGTGGTACGGATCATTCTAGTTTGTAATTTCCCGGGTTCGTGTTCGTATAATGAAGCTGTTTTTTGCCGAGTTTCTATCGTTTTCTAGGTGTTTTCTATGTAGAGTACATTTCGTTTTAGTTTTTAGTTTTTTTCCCGGTTCGCGTTATATTGTTAGCTTGCTTTTTCCCAGGTTCAGGTTGTTTCCTGAGTGTTTTTCGTATAGAGTACATTTCGTTCTAGTTTTTAGTTTTTTCCCGGTTCACGTTATATTGTTGGTTTGTTTTTTTTCCCGGGTTCAGGTTCAGGTTCAGGTTCAGGTTCAGGTTCAGGTTCAGGTTCAGGTTCAGGTTCAGGTTCAGGTTCGCGTCGCGTTATTAGGTTTTTTGTCGGGTCTATATCATATTTTTGAGTGTTTTCCTTCTGATCGGGCTCGGTTTTTTGAGGCTAGTTTTGGTATCGATTCGCGTTGTTTCTTGATAATCTAGATTCAGGTTCCCGTCGCGTTATTTGGTTTTTTGTCGGGTCTATGTCTTGTTTTTGAGTGTTTTCATTGAGGTCGGGCTTGGTTTTTTAGGGCTAGTTTGTGTATCAATTCGCGTGGTTCGTCTCCCGTTATTTCGCGTTATTGGGGTTCTCGTCGAGTTCTTTTTGTTTCTTGAGTGATTTTTCTTTCGCGTGGTACGGATCATTCTAGTTTGTAATTTCCCGGGTTCGTGTTCGTATAATGAAGCTGTTTTTTGCCGAGTTTCTATCGTTTTCTAGGTGTTTTCTATGTAGAGTACATTTCGTTTTAGTTTTTAGTTTTTTTCCCGGTTCGCGTTATATTGTTAGCTTGCTTTTTCCCAGGTTCAGGTTGTTTCCTGAGTGTTTTTCGTATAGAGTACATTTCGTTCTAGTTTTTAGTTTTTTCCCGGTTCACGTTATATTGTTGGTTTGTTTTTTTTCCCGGGTTCAGGTTCAGGTTCAGGTTCAGGTTCAGGTTCAGGTTCAGGTTCAGGTTCAGGTTCAGGTTCAGGTTCGCGTCGCGTTATTAGGTTTTTTGTCGGGTCTATATCATATTTTTGAGTGTTTTCCTTCTGATCGGGCTCGGTTCAGGTTCAGGTTCAGGTTCAGGTTCAGGTTCAGGTTCAGGTTCAGGTTCAGGTTCAGGTTCAGGTTCAGGTTCAGGTTCAGGTTCAGGTTCGCGTCGCGTTATTAGGTTTTTTGTCGGGTCTATATCATATTTTTGAGTGTTTTCCTTCTGATCGGGCTCGGTTTTTTGAGGCTAGTTTTGGTATCGATTCGCGTTGTTTCTTGATAATCTAGATTCAGGTTCCCGTCGCGTTATTTGGTTTTTTGTCGGGTCTATGTCTTGTTTTTGAGTGTTTTCATTGAGGTCGGGCTTGGTTTTTTAGGGCTAGTTTGTGTATCAATTCGCGTGGTTCGTCTCCCGTTATTTCGCGTTATTGGGGTTCTCGTCGAGTTCTTTTTGTTTCTTGAGTGATTTTTCTTTCGCGTGGTACGGATCATTCTAGTTTGTAATTTCCCGGGTTCGTGTTCGTATAATGAAGCTGTTTTTTGCCGAGTTTCTATCGTTTTCTAGGTGTTTTCTATGTAGAGTACATTTCGTTTTAGTTTTTAGTTTTTTTCCCGGTTCGCGTTATATTGTTAGCTTGCTTTTTCCCAGGTTCAGGTTGTTTCCTGAGTGTTTTTCGTATAGAGTACATTTCGTTCTAGTTTTTAGTTTTTTCCCGGTTCACGTTATATTGTTGGTTTGTTTTTTTTCCCGGGTTCAGGTTCAGGTTCAGGTTCAGGTTCAGGTTCAGGTTCAGGTTCAGGTTCAGGTTCAGGTTCAGGTTCGCGTCGCGTTATTAGGTTTTTTGTCGGGTCTATATCATATTTTTGAGTGTTTTCCTTCTGATCGGGCTCGGTTTTTTGAGGCTAGTTTTGGTATCGATTCGCGTTGTTTCTTGATAATCTAGATTCAGGTTCCCGTCGCGTTATTTGGTTTTTTGTCGGGTCTATGTCTTGTTTTTGAGTGTTTTCATTGAGGTCGGGCTTGGTTTTTTAGGGCTAGTTTGTGTATCAATTCGCGTGGTTCGTCTCCCGTTATTTCGCGTTATTGGGGTTCTCGTCGAGTTCTTTTTGTTTCTTGAGTGATTTTTCTTTCGCGTGGTACGGATCATTCTAGTTTGTAATTTCCCGGGTTCGTGTTCGTATAATGAAGCTGTTTTTTGCCGAGTTTCTATCGTTTTCTAGGTGTTTTCTATGTAGAGTACATTTCGTTTTAGTTTTTAGTTTTTTTCCCGGTTCGCGTTATATTGTTAGCTTGCTTTTTCCCAGGTTCAGGTTGTTTCCTGAGTGTTTTTCGTATAGAGTACATTTCGTTCTAGTTTTTAGTTTTTTCCCGGTTCACGTTATATTGTTGGTTTGTTTTTTTTCCCGGGTTCAGGTTCAGGTTCAGGTTCAGGTTCAGGTTCAGGTTCAGGTTCAGGTTCAGGTTCAGGTTCAGGTTCGCGTCGCGTTATTAGGTTTTTTGTCGGGTCTATATCATATTTTTGAGTGTTTTCCTTCTGATCGGGCTCGGTTTTTTGAGGCTAGTTTTGGTATCGATTCGCGTTGTTTCTTGATAATCTAGATTCAGGTTCCCGTCGCGTTATTTGGTTTTTTGTCGGGTCTATGTCTTGTTTTTGAGTGTTTTCATTGAGGTCGGGCTTGGTTTTTTAGGGCTAGTTTGTGTATCAATTCGCGTGGTTCGTCTCCCGTTATTTCGCGTTATTGGGGTTCTCGTCGAGTTCTTTTTGTTTCTTGAGTGATTTTTCTTTCGCGTGGTACGGATCATTCTAGTTTGTAATTTCCCGGGTTCGTGTTCGTATAATGAAGCTGTTTTTTGCCGAGTTTCTATCGTTTTCTAGGTGTTTTCTATGTAGAGTACATTTCGTTTTAGTTTTTAGTTTTTTTCCCGGTTCGCGTTATATTGTTAGCTTGCTTTTTCCCAGGTTCAGGTTGTTTCCTGAGTGTTTTTCGTATAGAGTACATTTCGTTCTAGTTTTTAGTTTTTTCCCGGTTCACGTTATATTGTTGGTTTGTTTTTTTTCCCGGGTTCAGGTTCAGGTTCAGGTTCAGGTTCAGGTTCAGGTTCAGGTTCAGGTTCAGGTTCAGGTTCAGGTTCGCGTCGCGTTATTAGGTTTTTTGTCGGGTCTATATCATATTTTTGAGTGTTTTCCTTCTGATCGGGCTCGGTTTTTTGAGGCTAGTTTTGGTATCGATTCGCGTTGTTTCTTGATAATCTAGATTCAGGTTCCCGTCGCGTTATTTGGTTTTTTGTCGGGTCTATGTCTTGTTTTTGAGTGTTTTCATTGAGGTCGGGCTTGGTTTTTTAGGGCTAGTTTGTGTATCAATTCGCGTGGTTCGTCTCCCGTTATTTCGCGTTATTGGGGTTCTCGTCGAGTTCTTTTTGTTTCTTGAGTGATTTTTCTTTCGCGTGGTACGGATCATTCTAGTTTGTAATTTCCCGGGTTCGTGTTCGTATAATGAAGCTGTTTTTTGCCGAGTTTCTATCGTTTTCTAGGTGTTTTCTATGTAGAGTACATTTCGTTTTAGTTTTTAGTTTTTTTCCCGGTTCGCGTTATATTGTTAGCTTGCTTTTTCCCAGGTTCAGGTTGTTTCCTGAGTGTTTTTCGTATAGAGTACATTTCGTTCTAGTTTTTAGTTTTTTCCCGGTTCAGGTTCAGGTTCAGGTTCAGGTTCAGGTTCAGGTTCAGGTTCAGGTTCAGGTTCAGGTTCAGGTTCAGGTTCAGGTTCAGGTTCAGGTTCGCGTCGCGTTATTAGGTTTTTTGTCGGGTCTATATCATATTTTTGAGTGTTTTCCTTCTGATCGGGCTCGGTTTTTTGAGGCTAGTTTTGGTATCGATTCGCGTTGTTTCTTGATAATCTAGATTCAGGTTCCCGTCGCGTTATTTGGTTTTTTGTCGGGTCTATGTCTTGTTTTTGAGTGTTTTCATTGAGGTCGGGCTTGGTTTTTTAGGGCTAGTTTGTGTATCAATTCGCGTGGTTCGTCTCCCGTTATTTCGCGTTATTGGGGTTCTCGTCGAGTTCTTTTTGTTTCTTGAGTGATTTTTCTTTCGCGTGGTACGGATCATTCTAGTTTGTAATTTCCCGGGTTCGTGTTCGTATAATGAAGCTGTTTTTTGCCGAGTTTCTATCGTTTTCTAGGTGTTTTCTATGTAGAGTACATTTCGTTTTAGTTTTTAGTTTTTTTCCCGGTTCGCGTTATATTGTTAGCTTGCTTTTTCCCAGGTTCAGGTTGTTTCCTGAGTGTTTTTCGTATAGAGTACATTTCGTTCTAGTTTTTAGTTTTTTCCCGGTTCACGTTATATTGTTGGTTTGTTTTTTTTCCCGGGTTCAGGTTCAGGTTCAGGTTCAGGTTCAGGTTCAGGTTCAGGTTCAGGTTCAGGTTCAGGTTCAGGTTCGCGTCGCGTTATTAGGTTTTTTGTCGGGTCTATATCATATTTTTGAGTGTTTTCCTTCTGATCGGGCTCGGTTTTTTGAGGCTAGTTTTGGTATCGATTCGCGTTGTTTCTTGATAATCTAGATTCAGGTTCCCGTCGCGTTATTTGGTTTTTTGTCGGGTCTATATCATATTTTTGAGTGTTTTCCTTCTGATCGGGCTCGGTTTTTTGAGGCTAGTTTTGGTATCGATTCGCGTTGTTTCTTGATAATCTAGATTCAGGTTCCCGTCGCGTTATTTGGTTTTTTGTCGGGTCTATGTCTTGTTTTTGAGTGTTTTCATTGAGGTCGGGCTTGGTTTTTTAGGGCTAGTTTGTGTATCAATTCGCGTGGTTCGTCTCCCGTTATTTCGCGTTATTGGGGTTCTCGTCGAGTTCTTTTTGTTTCTTGAGTGATTTTTCTTTCGCGTGGTACGGATCATTCTAGTTTGTAATTTCCCGGGTTCGTGTTCGTATAATGAAGCTGTTTTTTGCCGAGTTTCTATCGTTTTCTAGGTGTTTTCTATGTAGAGTACATTTCGTTTTAGTTTTTAGTTTTTTTCCCGGTTCGCGTTATATTGTTAGCTTGCTTTTTCCCAGGTTCAGGTTGTTTCCTGAGTGTTTTTCGTATAGAGTACATTTCGTTCTAGTTTTTAGTTTTTTCCCGGTTCACGTTATATTGTTGGTTTGTTTTTTTTCCCGGGTTCAGGTTCAGGTTCAGGTTCAGGTTCAGGTTCAGGTTCAGGTTCAGGTTCAGGTTCAGGTTCAGGTTCGCGTCGCGTTATTAGGTTTTTTGTCGGGTCTATATCATATTTTTGAGTGTTTTCCTTCTGATCGGGCTCGGTTTTTTGAGGCTAGTTTTGGTATCGATTCGCGTTGTTTCTTGATAATCTAGATTCAGGTTCCCGTCGCGTTATTTGGTTTTTTGTCGGGTCTATGTCTTGTTTTTGAGTGTTTTCATTGAGGTCGGGCTTGGTTTTTTAGGGCTAGTTTGTGTATCAATTCGCGTGGTTCGTCTCCCGTTATTTCGCGTTATTGGGGTTCTCGTCGAGTTCTTTTTGTTTCTTGAGTGATTTTTCTTTCGCGTGGTACGGATCATTCTAGTTTGTAATTTCCCGGGTTCGTGTTCGTATAATGAAGCTGTTTTTTGCCGAGTTTCTATCGTTTTCTAGGTGTTTTCTATGTAGAGTACATTTCGTTTTAGTTTTTAGTTTTTTTCCCGGTTCGCGTTATATTGTTAGCTTGCTTTTTCCCAGGTTCAGGTTGTTTCCTGAGTGTTTTTCGTATAGAGTACATTTCGTTCTAGTTTTTAGTTTTTTCCCGGTTCACGTTATATTGTTGGTTTGTTTTTTTTCCCGGGTTCAGGTTCAGGTTCAGGTTCAGGTTCAGGTTCAGGTTCAGGTTCAGGTTCAGGTTCAGGTTCAGGTTCGCGTCGCGTTATTAGGTTTTTTGTCGGGTCTATATCATATTTTTGAGTGTTTTCCTTCTGATCGGGCTCGGTTTTTTGAGGCTAGTTTTGGTATCGATTCGCGTTGTTTCTTGATAATCTAGATTCAGGTTCCCGTCGCGTTATTTGGTTTTTTGTCGGGTCTATGTCTTGTTTTTGAGTGTTTTCATTGAGGTCGGGCTTGGTTTTTTAGGGCTAGTTTGTGTATCAATTCGCGTGGTTCGTCTCCCGTTATTTCGCGTTATTGGGGTTCTCGTCGAGTTCTTTTTGTTTCTTGAGTGATTTTTCTTTCGCGTGGTACGGATCATTCTAGTTTGTAATTTCCCGGGTTCGTGTTCGTATAATGAAGCTGTTTTTTGCCGAGTTTCTATCGTTTTCTAGGTGTTTTCTATGTAGAGTACATTTCGTTTTAGTTTTTAGTTTTTTTCCCGGTTCGCGTTATATTGTTAGCTTGCTTTTTCCCAGGTTCAGGTTGTTTCCTGAGTGTTTTTCGTATAGAGTACATTTCGTTCTAGTTTTTAGTTTTTTCCCGGTTCACGTTATATTGTTGGTTTGTTTTTTTTCCCGGGTTCAGGTTCAGGTTCAGGTTCAGGTTCAGGTTCAGGTTCAGGTTCAGGTTCAGGTTCAGGTTCAGGTTCGCGTCGCGTTATTAGGTTTTTTGTCGGGTCTATATCATATTTTTGAGTGTTTTCCTTCTGATCGGGCTCGGTTTTTTGAGGCTAGTTTTGGTATCGATTCGCGTTGTTTCTTGATAATCTAGATTCAGGTTCCCGTCGCGTTATTTGGTTTTTTGTCGGGTCTATGTCTTGTTTTTGAGTGTTTTCATTGAGGTCGGGCTTGGTTTTTTAGGGCTAGTTTGTGTATCAATTCGCGTGGTTCGTCTCCCGTTATTTCGCGTTATTGGGGTTCTCGTCGAGTTCTTTTTGTTTCTTGAGTGATTTTTCTTTCGCGTGGTACGGATCATTCTAGTTTGTAATTTCCCGGGTTCGTGTTCGTATAATGAAGCTGTTTTTTGCCGAGTTTCTATCGTTTTCTAGGTGTTTTCTATGTAGAGTACATTTCGTTTTAGTTTTTAGTTTTTTTCCCGGTTCGCGTTATATTGTTAGCTTGCTTTTTCCCAGGTTCAGGTTGTTTCCTGAGTGTTTTTCGTATAGAGTACATTTCGTTCTAGTTTTTAGTTTTTTCCCGGTTCACGTTATATTGTTGGTTTGTTTTTTTTCCCGGGTTCAGGTTCAGGTTCAGGTTCAGGTTCAGGTTCAGGTTCAGGTTCAGGTTCAGGTTCAGGTTCAGGTTCGCGTCGCGTTATTAGGTTTTTTGTCGGGTCTATATCATATTTTTGAGTGTTTTCCTTCTGATCGGGCTCGGTTTTTTGAGGCTAGTTTTGGTATCGATTCGCGTTGTTTCTTGATAATCTAGATTCAGGTTCCCGTCGCGTTATTTGGTTTTTTGTCGGGTCTATGTCTTGTTTTTGAGTGTTTTCATTGAGGTCGGGCTTGGTTTTTTAGGGCTAGTTTGTGTATCAATTCGCGTGGTTCGTCTCCCGTTATTTCGCGTTATTGGGGTTCACGTCGAGTTCTTTTTGTTTCTTGAGTGATTTTTCTTTCGCGTGGTACGGATCATTCTAGTTTGTAATTTCCCGGGTTCGTGTTCGTATAATGAAGCTGTTTTTTGCCGAGTTTCTATCGTTTTCTAGGTGTTTTCTATGTAGAGTACATTTCGTTTTAGTTTTTAGTTTTTTTCCCGGTTCGCGTTATATTGTTAGCTTGCTTTTTCCCAGGTTCAGGTTGTTTCCTGAGTGTTTTTCGTATAGAGTACATTTCGTTCTAGTTTTTAGTTTTTTCCCGGTTCACGTTATATTGTTGGTTTGTTTTTTTTCCCGGGTTCAGGTTCAGGTTCAGGTTCAGGTTCAGGTTCAGGTTCAGGTTCAGGTTCAGGTTCAGGTTCAGGTTCGCGTCGCGTTATTAGGTTTTTTGTCGGGTCTATATCATATTTTTGAGTGTTTTCCTTCTGATCGGGCTCGGTTTTTTGAGGCTAGTTTTGGTATCGATTCGCGTTGTTTCTTGATAATCTAGATTCAGGTTCCCGTCGCGTTATTTGGTTTTTTGTCGGGTCTATGTCTTGTTTTTGAGTGTTTTCATTGAGGTCGGGCTTGGTTTTTTAGGGCTAGTTTGTGTATCAATTCGCGTGGTTCGTCTCCCGTTATTTCGCGTTATTGGGGTTCTCGTCGAGTTCTTTTTGTTTCTTGAGTGATTTTTCTTTCGCGTGGTACGGATCATTCTAGTTTGTAATTTCCCGGGTTCGTGTTCGTATAATGAAGCTGTTTTTTGCCGAGTTTCTATCGTTTTCTAGGTGTTTTCTATGTAGAGTACATTTCGTTTTAGTTTTTAGTTTTTTTCCCGGTTCGCGTTATATTGTTAGCTTGCTTTTTCCCAGGTTCAGGTTGTTTCCTGAGTGTTTTTCGTATAGAGTACATTTCGTTCTAGTTTTTAGTTTTTTCCCGGTTCACGTTATATTGTTGGTTTGTTTTTTTTCCCGGGTTCAGGTTCAGGTTCAGGTTCAGGTTCAGGTTCAGGTTCAGGTTCAGGTTCAGGTTCAGGTTCAGGTTCGCGTCGCGTTATTAGGTTTTTTGTCGGGTCTATATCATATTTTTGAGTGTTTTCCTTCTGATCGGGCTCGGTTTTTTGAGGCTAGTTTTGGTATCGATTCGCGTTGTTTCTTGATAATCTAGATTCAGGTTCCCGTCGCGTTATTTGGTTTTTTGTCGGGTCTATGTCTTGTTTTTGAGTGTTTTCATTGAGGTCGGGCTTGGTTTTTTAGGGCTAGTTTGTGTATCAATTCGCGTGGTTCGTCTCCCGTTATTTCGCGTTATTGGGGTTCTCGTCGAGTTCTTTTTGTTTCTTGAGTGATTTTTCTTTCGCGTGGTACGGATCATTCTAGTTTGTAATTTCCCGGGTTCGTGTTCGTATAATGAAGCTGTTTTTTGCCGAGTTTCTATCGTTTTCTAGGTGTTTTCTATGTAGAGTACATTTCGTTTTAGTTTTTAGTTTTTTTCCCGGTTCGCGTTATATTGTTAGCTTGCTTTTTCCCAGGTTCAGGTTGTTTCCTGAGTGTTTTTCGTATAGAGTACATTTCGTTCTAGTTTTTAGTTTTTTCCCGGTTCACGTTATATTGTTGGTTTGTTTTTTTTCCCGGGTTCAGGTTCAGGTTCAGGTTCAGGTTCAGGTTCAGGTTCAGGTTCAGGTTCAGGTTCAGGTTCAGGTTCGCGTCGCGTTATTAGGTTTTTTGTCGGGTCTATATCATATTTTTGAGTGTTTTCCTTCTGATCGGGCTCGGTTTTTTGAGGCTAGTTTTGGTATCGATTCGCGTTGTTTCTTGATAATCTAGATTCAGGTTCCCGTCGCGTTATTTGGTTTTTTGTCGGGTCTATGTCTTGTTTTTGAGTGTTTTCATTGAGGTCGGGCTTGGTTTTTTAGGGCTAGTTTGTGTATCAATTCGCGTGGTTCGTCTCCCGTTATTTCGCGTTATTGGGGTTCTCGTCGAGTTCTTTTTGTTTCTTGAGTGATTTTTCTTTCGCGTGGTACGGATCATTCTAGTTTGTAATTTCCCGGGTTCGTGTTCGTATAATGAAGCTGTTTTTTGCCGAGTTTCTATCGTTTTCTAGGTGTTTTCTATGTAGAGTACATTTCGTTTTAGTTTTTAGTTTTTTTCCCGGTTCGCGTTATATTGTTAGCTTGCTTTTTCCCAGGTTCAGGTTGTTTCCTGAGTGTTTTTCGTATAGAGTACATTTCGTTCTAGTTTTTAGTTTTTTCCCGGTTCACGTTATATTGTTGGTTTGTTTTTTTTCCCGGGTTCAGGTTCAGGTTCAGGTTCAGGTTCAGGTTCAGGTTCAGGTTCAGGTTCAGGTTCAGGTTCAGGTTCGCGTCGCGTTATTAGGTTTTTTGTCGGGTCTATATCATATTTTTGAGTGTTTTCCTTCTGATCGGGCTCGGTTTTTTGAGGCTAGTTTTGGTATCGATTCGCGTTGTTTCTTGATAATCTAGATTCAGGTTCCCGTCGCGTTATTTGGTTTTTTGTCGGGTCTATGTCTTGTTTTTGAGTGTTTTCATTGAGGTCGGGCTTGGTTTTTTAGGGCTAGTTTGTGTATCAATTCGCGTGGTTCGTCTCCCGTTATTTCGCGTTATTGGGGTTCTCGTCGAGTTCTTTTTGTTTCTTGAGTGATTTTTCTTTCGCGTGGTACGGATCATTCTAGTTTGTAATTTCCCGGGTTCGTGTTCGTATAATGAAGCTGTTTTTTGCCGAGTTTCTATCGTTTTCTAGGTGTTTTCTATGTAGAGTACATTTCGTTTTAGTTTTTAGTTTTTTTCCCGGTTCGCGTTATATTGTTAGCTTGCTTTTTCCCAGGTTCAGGTTGTTTCCTGAGTGTTTTTCGTATAGAGTACATTTCGTTCTAGTTTTTAGTTTTTTCCCGGTTCACGTTATATTGTTGGTTTGTTTTTTTTCCCGGGTTCAGGTTCAGGTTCAGGTTCAGGTTCAGGTTCAGGTTCAGGTTCAGGTTCAGGTTCAGGTTCAGGTTCGCGTCGCGTTATTAGGTTTTTTGTCGGGTCTATATCATATTTTTGAGTGTTTTCCTTCTGATCGGGCTCGGTTTTTTGAGGCTAGTTTTGGTATCGATTCGCGTTGTTTCTTGATAATCTAGATTCAGGTTCCCGTCGCGTTATTTGGTTTTTTGTCGGGTCTATGTCTTGTTTTTGAGTGTTTTCATTGAGGTCGGGCTTGGTTTTTTAGGGCTAGTTTGTGTATCAATTCGCGTGGTTCGTCTCCCGTTATTTCGCGTTATTGGGGTTCTCGTCGAGTTCTTTTTGTTTCTTGAGTGATTTTTCTTTCGCGTGGTACGGATCATTCTAGTTTGTAATTTCCCGGGTTCGTGTTCGTATAATGAAGCTGTTTTTTGCCGAGTTTCTATCGTTTTCTAGGTGTTTTCTATGTAGAGTACATTTCGTTTTAGTTTTTAGTTTTTTTCCCGGTTCGCGTTATATTGTTAGCTTGCTTTTTCCCAGGTTCAGGTTGTTTCCTGAGTGTTTTTCGTATAGAGTACATTTCGTTCTAGTTTTTAGTTTTTTCCCGGTTCACGTTATATTGTTGGTTTGTTTTTTTTCCCGGGTTCAGGTTCAGGTTCAGGTTCAGGTTCAGGTTCAGGTTCAGGTTCAGGTTCAGGTTCAGGTTCAGGTTCGCGTCGCGTTATTAGGTTTTTTGTCGGGTCTATATCATATTTTTGAGTGTTTTCCTTCTGATCGGGCTCGGTTTTTTGAGGCTAGTTTTGGTATCGATTCGCGTTGTTTCTTGATAATCTAGATTCAGGTTCCCGTCGCGTTATTTGGTTTTTTGTCGGGTCTATGTCTTGTTTTTGAGTGTTTTCATTGAGGTCGGGCTTGGTTTTTTAGGGCTAGTTTGTGTATCAATTCGCGTGGTTCGTCTCCCGTTATTTCGCGTTATTGGGGTTCTCGTCGAGTTCTTTTTGTTTCTTGAGTGATTTTTCTTTCGCGTGGTACGGATCATTCTAGTTTGTAATTTCCCGGGTTCGTGTTCGTATAATGAAGCTGTTTTTTGCCGAGTTTCTATCGTTTTCTAGGTGTTTTCTATGTAGAGTACATTTCGTTTTAGTTTTTAGTTTTTTTCCCGGTTCGCGTTATATTGTTAGCTTGCTTTTTCCCAGGTTCAGGTTGTTTCCTGAGTGTTTTTCGTATAGAGTACATTTCGTTCTAGTTTTTAGTTTTTTCCCGGTTCACGTTATATTGTTGGTTTGTTTTTTTTCCCGGGTTCAGGTTCAGGTTCAGGTTCAGGTTCAGGTTCAGGTTCAGGTTCAGGTTCAGGTTCAGGTTCAGGTTCGCGTCGCGTTATTAGGTTTTTTGTCGGGTCTATATCATATTTTTGAGTGTTTTCCTTCTGATCGGGCTCGGTTTTTTGAGGCTAGTTTTGGTATCGATTCGCGTTGTTTCTTGATAATCTAGATTCAGGTTCCCGTCGCGTTATTTGGTTTTTTGTCGGGTCTATGTCTTGTTTTTGAGTGTTTTCATTGAGGTCGGGCTTGGTTTTTTAGGGCTAGTTTGTGTATCAATTCGCGTGGTTCGTCTCCCGTTATTTCGCGTTATTGGGGTTCACGTCGAGTTCTTTTTGTTTCTTGAGTGATTTTTCTTTCGCGTGGTACGGATCATTCTAGTTTGTAATTTCCCGGGTTCGTGTTCGTATAATGAAGCTGTTTTTTGCCGAGTTTCTATCGTTTTCTAGGTGTTTTCTATGTAGAGTACATTTCGTTTTAGTTTTTAGTTTTTTTCCCGGTTCGCGTTATATTGTTAGCTTGCTTTTTCCCAGGTTCAGGTTGTTTCCTGAGTGTTTTTCGTATAGAGTACATTTCGTTCTAGTTTTTAGTTTTTTCCCGGTTCACGTTATATTGTTGGTTTGTTTTTTTTCCCGGGTTCAGGTTCAGGTTCAGGTTCAGGTTCAGGTTCAGGTTCAGGTTCAGGTTCAGGTTCAGGTTCAGGTTCGCGTCGCGTTATTAGGTTTTTTGTCGGGTCTATATCATATTTTTGAGTGTTTTCCTTCTGATCGGGCTCGGTTTTTTGAGGCTAGTTTTGGTATCGATTCGCGTTGTTTCTTGATAATCTAGATTCAGGTTCCCGTCGCGTTATTTGGTTTTTTGTCGGGTCTATGTCTTGTTTTTGAGTGTTTTCATTGAGGTCGGGCTTGGTTTTTTAGGGCTAGTTTGTGTATCAATTCGCGTGGTTCGTCTCCCGTTATTTCGCGTTATTGGGGTTCTCGTCGAGTTCTTTTTGTTTCTTGAGTGATTTTTCTTTCGCGTGGTACGGATCATTCTAGTTTGTAATTTCCCGGGTTCGTGTTCGTATAATGAAGCTGTTTTTTGCCGAGTTTCTATCGTTTTCTAGGTGTTTTCTATGTAGAGTACATTTCGTTTTAGTTTTTAGTTTTTTTCCCGGTTCGCGTTATATTGTTAGCTTGCTTTTTCCCAGGTTCAGGTTGTTTCCTGAGTGTTTTTCGTATAGAGTACATTTCGTTCTAGTTTTTAGTTTTTTCCCGGTTCACGTTATATTGTTGGTTTGTTTTTTTTCCCGGGTTCAGGTTCAGGTTCAGGTTCAGGTTCAGGTTCAGGTTCAGGTTCAGGTTCAGGTTCAGGTTCAGGTTCGCGTCGCGTTATTAGGTTTTTTGTCGGGTCTATATCATATTTTTGAGTGTTTTCCTTCTGATCGGGCTCGGTTTTTTGAGGCTAGTTTTGGTATCGATTCGCGTTGTTTCTTGATAATCTAGATTCAGGTTCCCGTCGCGTTATTTGGTTTTTTGTCGGGTCTATGTCTTGTTTTTGAGTGTTTTCATTGAGGTCGGGCTTGGTTTTTTAGGGCTAGTTTGTGTATCAATTCGCGTGGTTCGTCTCCCGTTATTTCGCGTTATTGGGGTTCTCGTCGAGTTCTTTTTGTTTCTTGAGTGATTTTTCTTTCGCGTGGTACGGATCATTCTAGTTTGTAATTTCCCGGGTTCGTGTTCGTATAATGAAGCTGTTTTTTGCCGAGTTTCTATCGTTTTCTAGGTGTTTTCTATGTAGAGTACATTTCGTTTTAGTTTTTAGTTTTTTTCCCGGTTCGCGTTATATTGTTAGCTTGCTTTTTCCCAGGTTCAGGTTGTTTCCTGAGTGTTTTTCGTATAGAGTACATTTCGTTCTAGTTTTTAGTTTTTTCCCGGTTCACGTTATATTGTTGGTTTGTTTTTTTTCCCGGGTTCAGGTTCAGGTTCAGGTTCAGGTTCAGGTTCAGGTTCAGGTTCAGGTTCAGGTTCAGGTTCAGGTTCGCGTCGCGTTATTAGGTTTTTTGTCGGGTCTATATCATATTTTTGAGTGTTTTCCTTCTGATCGGGCTCGGTTTTTTGAGGCTAGTTTTGGTATCGATTCGCGTTGTTTCTTGATAATCTAGATTCAGGTTCCCGTCGCGTTATTTGGTTTTTTGTCGGGTCTATGTCTTGTTTTTGAGTGTTTTCATTGAGGTCGGGCTTGGTTTTTTAGGGCTAGTTTGTGTATCAATTCGCGTGGTTCGTCTCCCGTTATTTCGCGTTATTGGGGTTCTCGTCGAGTTCTTTTTGTTTCTTGAGTGATTTTTCTTTCGCGTGGTACGGATCATTCTAGTTTGTAATTTCCCGGGTTCGTGTTCGTATAATGAAGCTGTTTTTTGCCGAGTTTCTATCGTTTTCTAGGTGTTTTCTATGTAGAGTACATTTCGTTTTAGTTTTTAGTTTTTTTCCCGGTTCGCGTTATATTGTTAGCTTGCTTTTTCCCAGGTTCAGGTTGTTTCCTGAGTGTTTTTCGTATAGAGTACATTTCGTTCTAGTTTTTAGTTTTTTCCCGGTTCACGTTATATTGTTGGTTTGTTTTTTTTCCCGGGTTCAGGTTCAGGTTCAGGTTCAGGTTCAGGTTCAGGTTCAGGTTCAGGTTCAGGTTCAGGTTCAGGTTCGCGTCGCGTTATTAGGTTTTTTGTCGGGTCTATATCATATTTTTGAGTGTTTTCCTTCTGATCGGGCTCGGTTTTTTGAGGCTAGTTTTGGTATCGATTCGCGTTGTTTCTTGATAATCTAGATTCAGGTTCCCGTCGCGTTATTTGGTTTTTTGTCGGGTCTATGTCTTGTTTTTGAGTGTTTTCATTGAGGTCGGGCTTGGTTTTTTAGGGCTAGTTTGTGTATCAATTCGCGTGGTTCGTCTCCCGTTATTTCGCGTTATTGGGGTTCTCGTCGAGTTCTTTTTGTTTCTTGAGTGATTTTTCTTTCGCGTGGTACGGATCATTCTAGTTTGTAATTTCCCGGGTTCGTGTTCGTATAATGAAGCTGTTTTTTGCCGAGTTTCTATCGTTTTCTAGGTGTTTTCTATGTAGAGTACATTTCGTTTTAGTTTTTAGTTTTTTTCCCGGTTCGCGTTATATTGTTAGCTTGCTTTTTCCCAGGTTCAGGTTGTTTCCTGAGTGTTTTTCGTATAGAGTACATTTCGTTCTAGTTTTTAGTTTTTTCCCGGTTCACGTTATATTGTTGGTTTGTTTTTTTTCCCGGGTTCAGGTTCAGGTTCAGGTTCAGGTTCAGGTTCAGGTTCAGGTTCAGGTTCAGGTTCAGGTTCAGGTTCGCGTCGCGTTATTAGGTTTTTTGTCGGGTCTATATCATATTTTTGAGTGTTTTCCTTCTGATCGGGCTCGGTTTTTTGAGGCTAGTTTTGGTATCGATTCGCGTTGTTTCTTGATAATCTAGATTCAGGTTCCCGTCGCGTTATTTGGTTTTTTGTCGGGTCTATGTCTTGTTTTTGAGTGTTTTCATTGAGGTCGGGCTTGGTTTTTTAGGGCTAGTTTGTGTATCAATTCGCGTGGTTCGTCTCCCGTTATTTCGCGTTATTGGGGTTCTCGTCGAGTTCTTTTTGTTTCTTGAGTGATTTTTCTTTCGCGTGGTACGGATCATTCTAGTTTGTAATTTCCCGGGTTCGTGTTCGTATAATGAAGCTGTTTTTTGCCGAGTTTCTATCGTTTTCTAGGTGTTTTCTATGTAGAGTACATTTCGTTTTAGTTTTTAGTTTTTTTCCCGGTTCGCGTTATATTGTTAGCTTGCTTTTTCCCAGGTTCAGGTTGTTTCCTGAGTGTTTTTCGTATAGAGTACATTTCGTTCTAGTTTTTAGTTTTTTCCCGGTTCACGTTATATTGTTGGTTTGTTTTTTTTCCCGGGTTCAGGTTCAGGTTCAGGTTCAGGTTCAGGTTCAGGTTCAGGTTCAGGTTCAGGTTCAGGTTCAGGTTCGCGTCGCGTTATTAGGTTTTTTGTCGGGTCTATATCATATTTTTGAGTGTTTTCCTTCTGATCGGGCTCGGTTTTTTGAGGCTAGTTTTGGTATCGATTCGCGTTGTTTCTTGATAATCTAGATTCAGGTTCCCGTCGCGTTATTTGGTTTTTTGTCGGGTCTATGTCTTGTTTTTGAGTGTTTTCATTGAGGTCGGGCTTGGTTTTTTAGGGCTAGTTTGTGTATCAATTCGCGTGGTTCGTCTCCCGTTATTTCGCGTTATTGGGGTTCTCGTCGAGTTC
>CAUIJW010000184.1:0-153000 GCA_960531205.1 Andrena bicolor
ATCAGGTCCCGGTTTTTTGGACACGATCCAAATAGGCGAATTATAGGGCGATAATGACGGCTTGATAATTTCATTTTCAAGTAAGTTCTTTACTTGTTTGTCTATTTCCTTCTTATGTACAGGTGGGAAGCGATATTGTTTAGTATTTACAGGCACTGGGTCCGTTGTTTGGATCCCATGTTGGATAGCGTTTGTATGGCCTAACTTCTCATCTGGTAAATGGAAGAGGTCATGGTATTTATATAAAATTCCTTGGACATGAAGTTTTTCTTCAGGATTCATGTGTTCCGTAGAAATTAGTTTGAACACTTGTTCCATTCTCGTTGCGGTTTGTTCAGAAATTGTTGGTATTTCCTCACCCGACGCCATAGCAAGAGACTCCTGGAATTCTAGGGGATGGGTTGTTTCGGCATAATGCCTTGAGGATAAGAGTGAGTACACCTCCGCGGGTGTCTCTGAATGATGGATCGACGGATCCTGGGGAAAGAGGGGCTTGATAGGAGTGACGTGTTTAGACGTCTTAGTCTCTTTTGGTCGTCTTTGTTTGGGTTCTGGGATCACAATTTCGAATTCTTCCAATTCAACAGTAGGTACAGTGATTGTTGTGTCCATTTCATTAGAATTTATAACTTGTAGGTACGCTTTGCCATCCTGATTACGGACGAGGGCATTACCTGCATGAATACCAGTGCCTAAATCTAATCTAGGTAAATATCCTTCCTTTACATTTGAATTTGATATATTTACAAAACAGACCGTTTTTGATCTGGCGGGTAACACGAGTTGATCCTTATTTACAAATGGAATAGAGTTTCCTTCGAACTCTAACTGTTTCTTTGAGTAGTGTATTGAAGCGTTTTGTTTTATAAAGAACTCGGTTCCTAATATTCCGTGTGGTTTAATCGGGAAGTCGTTTTCGACTATATGGAACGTGACATCTTTGTCTAATAGAGCTATGGTTACTGTCCCAAAGGTGGGGACGAGGTCTTTAGCAATGCCTCTTAATTGCACCCTTTTATTGGTATCTATTTCTCGAGGTTGTTTTAGTACGTGAAATTTCAATAAATTCACTTCAGAACCTGTGTCTATCATTAATTCTGGTGCCATTATAAAATCCGGGGATTGAATGATTATTGACGGAGCTTCATCGACGGCATTTAACCATGCGGTAGCGATTCTAGTTTTGTCATTCCTGCCTCTGTTTGTATTGTTATCGGACGCGCTCCTGGGTGGCCCGTTCCACGGTACGCGTCCGCTGTCGACCGTAGGGGCAGAGCGTTTCCCGAGTCTCTTTCTTGGGAGGTTCCAGGGTTTCCCTCATTACGGTTAAACATGCGTTTTCTACATTCGGAAATTAAATGTCCGGGCTTTTTGCAATACGCGCAAATACGTAGTTCCGTAGGCCTTGAGGGAGGAGGTCGGTTTTTGTCCCAGTAAGGGAGCATAGGGTTAGGCGCCTGATTACCATATCCTGCAGCGCGACTTGGAGGATACTTCTCGAAAGGTTGTGGAGCGGTATTTTGATTATTTCTGCAAGTCCGCGCATCATGTCCTGTTTTACTACAAAGTTGACACGTTAATTTTGGGGCCTTTTGTTCCGAAAACCTTTGTCGATCCTTTTCTATTTTCTTATCTACGAGTATGGCTAACTCAAAAGCTTCCTCGAGCGTTTCGAAATTGTTTTGGAGTAATCTGTTTCGTATATACGGAGGAAGACCATCCACGAACGAATCTAGCGTCAATCGATCTATATCTTCGAGGTGATTCTGTGTAAGGTCACGATAATATTCGCTGTCCTCTTCCAAAATAGCGAATCGGAGGTCTTTAACGCGTGAAATATATTCCAACATATGTTCATTGGTTCCTTTAATGACGTTAGCGAGTTCTCCACGATAATGGTCCGACGTTTTCGCAGGGGAGAAGGTACGTTTAAGTTGTTTTATTAAGTCGTTCACGGAGTCGAAGACCCGATCCTCAACCGCCAAGTATGCGTGGTCTTGTAATTTATTCGTTAACAACCTCGCTAGCTGAGGTTCAGCATGCGAGGGAACCAAAGCCTTAGCCCTATTGCAGGCTCTCGCGAATTGCAAAATGGACATATTGTGCCCGTTAAATTTTGGGACTGTTTCCACGGCGTCCTTTAATTTGATCTGGGGTGATGGACCCTGGTCCGGAATATTATTATGTCTCAATGCCTCAGGAGTTTTATTGAAGTTTAGTACCGGTTTTCTATCAAAGCGCGAGGAAGCCGGTGTGGCAAAATTATCCGCGACTGGCGGGGGTGCAAGAAGTTTTCCTATCATTTCGTTCATAGTTTGCATTTGATTGGAGAGACCTTCCAACGTAGGGCCGCTTATTCCGGTAGCTACGCCCGAATGCATTTTGGGTTCCTTATTAACAGCTAGTTTCGCGCACAAACTTTCTATTTCGGATTGTTTTTGTTTCAATAGTTGAACCTTTTCCTTTAATTCGGCGGTCGCGACGTCTATGGGATTCGTGGAAGGGTCAATCTCTTGGTCCACTATGCAAGAATCATCGATATCACCGTGTTCGGACATTTTGAATTTAGTAAAGACTGTTAGTTAAGGGAAAATGAAGAAATTTCTTTTGGCGTACGGTAGCCGTTATTCAAAATCTACTGTATTCTCTACCCGGGTAGTTTAAATCAAATTTGTTACAATTTTTCCTTATTTGACGGCGATATTCTGTGCACGCGGCACGACTGTTAATAGGCCGTAATTCAAACAAAAGGTTTTTGCAACGAGGGCACTCAGGAAACGTATCGTTAGGTTGGTGGTAATGCACTTGATATATTTCGTCTACCTCCACTGGGTTTAAATCAAAACAATTTAGGCAAATTTTTTCGCCTTCCGTGGTCGTTGCTACACCTCCAGAAACACAAATCAACGCGTTTGAATCTGACAAAACGTCCCGCAGCCTGCGGCTTGGGTAATACAATGTACTTTGACTTTGGCGTGAATCGCACATGTTAGTTATCAACGCCTTATGTCGCGTTTGGCAGTTTGTTTAAATTTCGTGATAAAAATATTAGTGACTCAATTTCTGTTTGTAAGGAAGTACCACTGTGTACACTCGACACAGTTGGTTGCGGGACGCGTTTGATATATCACGCTATTGCACCTTAGGCAATTAGGGAATGTATATGGCCTTTGGCAGTAATGAATTTGATACTCTGTCACCGTTTCTGTTGAATTTAGTTGAGAGCAATGTAGGCAAATTTCGTCGCCTTCGTCATTTGTCGCTAATTTCCCGTAAACACAGATCATCCACTGTATGGATTCCGTCAACCTTTGTAATTGGCGGCTCTGGTATGCTGGTTTCCACGGGTTTACGCGTTCTAAGTACATATTAAATAGCGGGATTTTGTGGGTACCGCGTCGCAGAGTCTATTTCTTACCGGCGGCAAACGTATATCCCACCGCTGTCACCAAAAATATGTCACGTCCCGGGTGAGGTCTTTGGGGAACGTCGACAATGGGGAAGGAATAGATAGGCGCGAATCTAGAATCCAGCACTCTGAGGTTTGAGGGACTCAGGCGCGAATATTAAATCCGTCACGCTGAGGGTTTTGAGGAACTTAGGCGCGAATATTAAATCCGTCACACTAGGGTTTGAAAGGAACTTAGGCGCGAATATTAAATCCGTCACACTAGGGTTTGAAAGGAACTTAGGCGCGAATATTAAATCCGTCACACTAGGGTTTGAAAGGAACTTAGGCGCGAATATTAAATCCGTCACACTAGGGTTTGAAAGGAACTTAGGCGCGAATATTAAATCCGTCACACTAGGGTTTGAAAGGAAAGATCAGGCGCGAATATTAAATCCGTCACTCTGTGGATTTTGAGGGAATATCAGGCGCGAATGTTAAATCCGTCACACTTTGGTTTCTGGAGGTGATCAGGCGCGAATGTTAAATCCGTCACACTTTGGTTTCTGGAGGTGATCAGGCGCGAATGTTAAATCCGTCACACTAATGAACCAGGGAAGGTAGAAGATACTTGGAGAACACCCGTTACGGCACTTCGTATTTGTTTTGGTTTACGAAACAAGATTTACCGTTGCATTAATGTAAAAGAAACCGCGTTTAGTTCTTTTGTATATTGCACGGCTCATGCAGCCGTGTGTTTGTAAACACTGGGAGCGCTCTCGCGAATCAGCTGTTGCGGCAGCTTGGTTTCGTTGGGAATCTTTATGATTCGGGGATACACACATTAATTCGAGACGTAGTTGAAAACAAATAGGTTTATTAACTTTGTTGAAGCTTTAATGCGATTGATAATAATAATGCGTGGGACTTTTAGCATTAGCACATAACATATATATATAATTGGTGGTTATTGATAATAGAAGAATATAAAATGAAATACAGTAAGCGTTAGTAGAATTTATAATATGAAATGCAATAAGCGTTAACACAAGGAAACCATATAAGTAATACGCGATTATAAATATATATATATAAACAAAGCAAGCATAAACAATAATAATACAAAATAATGCTTGAATGCAACAAGCGTTGATATGTAATAAACGTTATTAATATAAAGTAATATGAAAATATATGATATAGAAAGCAATAAGCGATAGTAAGACGAAAAATATATATATATATAAACGAAGTAATAGGTGAATAGTAATAAGCTTTAGAAAGCGATAAATGTTATTAATATAAGATAACGCGAGAATAATATGACTTGAAAAGTAATAAGCGTGATTTTATACAATAGTATGGAAGTGAATAATAATATAATAATGATAATGACTTACAGTGGTTGCCGTAGCACTGGCTTTAATACTTTGAATAACGAACAATTTTAATGATGAATCTTTAACACCGTTTCCACGAGACACTTTAAAATGACACTTTGTCGTAGTTCTGCGATGAAAGAGCGATGAAAGAGGACGAGGCCTCGCAGGACCTCGTATTTATGTATTTTCACAGGAGTATTGCGGGGGTACGCGCGGTAAAGACCTTGACACATTTCGGAATAAGACGTAGTATGATTTCCGGGGTTTTTATAAACGGTATGGCTATTAATAACCATATTTTGTGTCACGTACGCCAAATGCGTCGTAATTAGGCTTCTAGGGTTTTTATGAACGGTATTGGAGATACTCAACTCTTCGATTGGATTTTGGGTGTTTGATAGGAAAGGGGTTAGAGTGCTTGGACTCTGTTGTGACGTAGAGAGGGGATTGAGACGTGGTCTCGATTTAAGAAGGGATTTGTAATGAGGGACTTGTTTGAATTCGTTTTTAGAGGGAATGATTCGTGCGTTGCAGGACGAATAGGCGAAGAGGGTTTTGAAACGATCATCTCGTGATGGGGACCGCTAAGGTACATCAGCGAGGTGGAGGTTTGTGTTGATCATCTTGTGTTGTTGACCGCTAAGGTGCAACATCAAGGTGATCGGCTATTGAGGAGATGGTGTAGGAGTTGAGTTCGATAGACTTTGGTGGTGTGATTTTGAGGTTTTTGGAATAAGAAACGTGCGAAAAATCGTGGGACGTCACAGTACAACCGTCTTCTATATCTATACTAACGAGATCTCTCGATGTACAACCGTCTTCTATATCTAGACTAACGAGATCCGTCTGTACAACCGTCTTCTATATCTGGACTAACGAGATCCGTCTGTACAACCATCTTCTATATCTAGACTAACGAGATCTCTCGTTATACAACCGTCTTCTATATCTAGACTAACGAAATCCGTCTGTAGAACCGTCTTCTATATCTAGACTAACGAGATCCGTCTGTACAACCGTCTTCTATATCTAGACTAACGAGATCCGTCGTTGTACAACCCTCTTCTATATCTAGACTAACGAGATCCGTCTGTACAACCGTCTTCTATATCTAGACTAACGAGATCCGTCTGTACAACCGTCTTCTATATCTGGACTTACGAGATGCGTCTGTACAACCGCCTTCTATATCTAGACTACCGAGATCCGTCTGTACAACCGTTTTCTATATCTAGACTAACGAGATCTCTCGATGTACAACCGTCTTCTATACCTAGACTAACGGGATCCGTCTGTACAACCGTCTTCTATATCAAGACTAACGAGGTCTCTCGTTATACATCCCGTCTTCTATATCTAGACTAACGAGATCCGTCTGTACAACCGTCTTCTATATCTAGACTAACGAGATCCGTCTGTACAACCGTCTTCTTTATCTGGACTAACGAGATCCGTCTGTACAACCATCTTCTATATCTAGACTAACGAGATCTCTCGTTATACAACCCTCTTCTATATCTAGACTAACGAGATCCGTCTGTACAACCGTCTTCTATATCTAGACTAACGAGATCCGTCTGTACAACCGTCTTCTATATCTAGACTAACGAGATCCGTCTGTACAACCGTCTTCTCTATCTGGACTAACGAGATCCGTCTGTACAACCATCTTCTATATCTAGACTAACGAGATCTCTCGTTATACAACCGTCTTCTATATCTAGACTAACGAAATCCGTCTGTAGAACCGTCTTCTATATCTAGACTAACGAGATCCGTCTGTACAACCATCTTCTATATCTAGACTAACGAGATCTCTCGTTATACAACCGTCTTCTATATCTAGACTAACGAAATCCGTCTGTAGAACCGTCTTCTATATCTAGACTAACGAGATCCGTCTGTACAACCGTCTTCTATATCTAGACTAACGAGATCCGTCGTTGTACAACCCTCTTCTATATCTAGACTAACGAGATCCGTCTGTACAACCGTCTTCTATATCTAGACTAACGAGATCTCTCGTTATTCAACCGTCTTCTATATCTAGACTAACGAGGTCTCTCGTTATTCAACCGTCTTCTATATCTAGACTAACGGGTCTCTCGTTATACAGCCGTCTTCTATATCTAGACTAACGAGATCCGTCTGTACAACCGTCTTCTATATCTAGACTAACGAGATCCGCCTTCTATATCTAGACTAACGAGCTCTGTGTGTACAACCGTCTTCTATGTCTAGACTAACGAGATCCGTCTGTACAACCGTCTTCTATATCTAGACTAACGAGATCCGTCGTTGTACAACCCTCTTCTATATCTAGACTAACGAGATCCGTCGTTGTACAACCCTCTTCTATATCTAGACTAACGAGATTCGTCTGTACAACCGTCTTCTATATCTAGACTAACGAGATCCGTCGTTGTACAACCCTCTTCTATATCTAGACTAACGAGATCCGTCTGTACAACAGTTTTCTATATCTAGACTAACGAGATACGTCGTTGGACTAACGTCTTCAATATCTACACTACCGAGATCCGTCTGTACAACCGTCTTCTATATCTAGACTAACGAGAACCGTCTGTATAACCGTCTTCTATATCTACACTAACGAGATACGTCGTTGTACAACCCTCTTCTATATCTAGACTAACGAGATCCGTCGTTGTACAACCCTCTTCTATATCTAGACTAACGAGATCCATCTGTGCAACCGTTTTCTATATCTAGACTAACGAGATACGTCGTTGGACAAACGTCTTCAATATCTAGACTAGCGAGATCCATCTGTACAACCGTCTTCTATATCTAGACTAACGAGTTCCGTCGTTGTACAACCGTCTTCTATATCTAGACTAACGAGATTCGTCTGTACAACCGTCTTCTATATCTAGACTAACGAGATCCGTCTGTACAACCGTCTTCTATATCTAGACTAACGAGAACCGTCTGTATAACCGTCTTCTATATCTAGACTAACGAGATCTCTCGTTATACATCCCGTCTTCTATATCTAGACTAACGAGATCCGTCTGTACAACCGTCTTCTATATCTAGACTAACGAGATCCGTCTGTACAACCGTCTTCTATATCTGGACTTACGAGATGCGTCTGTACAACCGCCTTCTATATCTAGACTAACGAGATCCGTCTGTACAGCCGTCTTCTATATCTAGACTAACGAGATCCGTCGTTGTACAACCGTCTTCTATATCTAGACTACCGAGATCCGTCTGTACAACCGTCTTCTATATCTAGACTAACGAGAACCGTCTGTACAACCGTTTTCTATATCTAGACTAACGAGATCTCTCGATGTACAACCGTCTTCTATACCTAGACTAACGGGATCCGTCTGTACAACCGTCTTCTATATCAAGACTAACGAGGTCTCTCGTTATACATCCCGTCTTCTATATCTAGACTAACGAGATCCGTCTGTACAACCGTCTTCTATATCTAGACTAACGAGATCCGTCTGTACAACCGTCTTCTCTATCTGGACTAACGAGATCCGTCTGTACAACCATCTTCTATATCTAGACTAACGAGATCTCTCGTTATACAACCGTCTTCTATATCTAGACTAACGAAATCCGTCTGTAGAACCGTCTTCTATATCTAGACTAACGAGATCCGTCTGTACAACCGTCTTCTATATCTAGACTAACGAGATCTCTCGTTATTCAACCGTCTTCTATATCTAGACTAACGAGGTCTCTCGTTATTCAACCGTCTTCTATATCTAGACTAACGAGATCTCTCGATATTCAACCGTCTTCTATATCTAGACTAACGAGATCCGTCTGTACAACCGTCTTCTATATCTAGACTAACGAGATCCGTCTGTATAACCGTCTTCTATATCTAGACTAACGAGATCTCTCGTTATACAACCGTCTTCTATATCTAGACTAACGAGATCCGTCTGTACAACCGTCTTCTATATCTAGACTAACGAGATCCGTCTGTACAACCGTCTTCTATATCTAGACTAACGAGATCCGTCTGTACAACCGTCTTCTATATCTAGACTAACGAGATCCGTCTGTACAACCGTCTTCTATATCTAGACTAACGAGATCCGTCTGTACAACCATCTTCTATATCTAGACTAACGAGATCTCTCGTTATACAACCGTCTTCTATATCTAGACTAACGAAATCCGTCTGTAGAACCGTCTTCTATATCTAGACTAACGAGATCCGTCTGTACAACCGTCTTCTATATCTAGACTAACGAGATCCGTCTGTACAACCGTCTTCTATATCTAGACTAACGAGATCCGTCGTTGTACAACCCTCTTCTATATCTAGACTAACGAGATCCGTCTGTACAACCGTCTTCTATATCTAGACTAACGAGATCCGTCTGTACAACTGTTTTCTATATCTAGACCAACGTGATCCGTCTGTACAACCGTCTTCTATATCTAGACTAACGAGATCTCTCGTTATTCAACCGTCTTCTATATCTAGACTAACGAGATCTCTCGTTATTCAACCGTCTTCTATATCTAGACTAACGAGATCTCTCGTTATTCAACCGTCTTCTATATCTAGACTAACGAGATCCGTCTGTATAACCGTCTTCTATATCTAGACTAACGAGATCCGTCTGTGCAACCGTCTTCTATATCTAGACTAACGAGATCCGTTGTTGTACAACCCTCTTCTATATCTAGACTAACGAGATGCGTCTGTACAACCGTTTTCTATATCTAGACTAACGAGATACGTCTGTACAACCGTCATCTATATCTAGACTAACGAGATACGTCCTTGGACAAACGTCTTCAATATCTAGACTAACGAGATCCGTCGTTGCACAACCGTCTTCTATATCTAGACTAACGAGATCCGTCTGTACAACCGTCTTCTATATCTAGACCAACGAGATCCGTCTGTGCAACCGTCTTCTATATCTAGACTAACGAGATCTCTCGTTATTCAACCGTCTTCTATATCTAGACTAACGAGATCCGTCTGTATAACCGTCTTCTATATCTACACTAACGAGATACGTCGTTGTACAACCCTCTTCTATATCTAGACTAACGAGATCCGTCGTTGTACAACCCTCTTCTATATCTAGACTAACGAGATCCATCTGTGCAACCGTTTTCTATATCTAGACTAACGAGATACGTCGTTGGACAAACGTCTTCAATATCTAGACTAGCGAGATCCATCTGTACAACCGTCTTCTATATCTAGACTAACGAGTTCCGTCGTTGTACAACCGTCTTCTATATCTAGACTAACGAGATTCGTCTGTACAACCGTCTTCTATATCTAGACTAACGAGATCCGTCGTTGTACAACCCTCTTCTATATCTAGACTAACGAGATCCGTCTGTACAACAGTTTTCTATATCTTGACTAACGAGATACGTCGTTGGACAAACGTCTTCAATATCTAGACTAACGAGATCGGTCTGTACAACCGTCTTCTAAATCTAGACTAACGAGATCCGTCGTTGTACAACCGTCTTCTATATCTATACTAACGAGATCTCTCGATGTACAACCGTCTTCTATATCTAGACTAACGGGATCCGCCTGTACAACCGTCTTCTATATCTAGACTAACGAGATCTCTCGTTCTACATCCCGTCTTCTATATCTAGACTAACGAGATCCGTCTGTACAACCGTCTTCTATATCTAGACTAACGAGATCCGTCTGTACAACCGTCTTCTATATCTGGACTAACGAGATCCGTCTGTACAACCATCTTCTATATCTAGACTAACGAGATCTCTCGTTATACAACCGTCTTCTATATCTAGACTAACGAGATCCGTCTGTACAACCGTCTTCTATATCTAGACTAACGAGATCCGTCTGTACAACCATCTTCTATATCTAGACTAACGAGATCTCTCGTTATACAACCCTCTTCTATATCTAGACTAACGAGATCCGTCTGTACAACCGTCTTCTATATCTGGACTAACGAGATCCGTCTGTACAACCATCTTCTATATCTAGACTAACGAGATCTCTCGTTATACAACCGTCTTCTATATCTAGACTAACGAAATCCGTCTGTAGAACCGTCTTCTATATCTAGACTAACGAGATCCGTCTGTACAACCGTCTTCTATATCTAGACTAACGAGATCTCTCGTTATTCAACCGTCTTCTATATCTAGACTAACGAGGTCTCTCGTTATTCAACCGTCTTCTATATCTAGGCTAACGAGATCTCTCGATATTCAACCGTCTTCTATATCTAGACTAACGAAATCCGTCTGTATAACCGTCTTCTATATCTAGACTAACGAGATCCGTCTGTATAACCGTCTTCTATATCTAGACTAACGAGATCTCTCGTTATACAACCGTCTTCTATATCTAGACTAACGAGATCCGTCAGTACAAGCGTCTTCTTTATCTGGACTAACGAGATCCGTCTGTACAACCATCTTCTATATCTAGACTAACGAGATCTCTCGTTATACAACCCTCTTCTATATCTAGACTAACGAGATCCGTCTGTACAACCGTCTTCTATATCTAGACTAACGAGAACCATCTGTATAACCGTCTTCTATATCTAGACTAACGAGAACCGTCTGTATAACCGTCTTCTATATCTAGACTAACGAGATCTCTCGTTATACATCCCGTCTTCTATATCTAGACTAACGAGATCCGTCTGTACAACCGTCTTCTATATCTAGACTAACGAGATCCGTCTGTACAACCGTCTTCTATATCTAGACTAACGAGATCCGTCTGTACAACCGTCTTCTATATCTAGACTAACGAGATCCGTCTGTACAACCATCTTCTATATCTAGACTAACGAGATCTCTCGTTATACAACCGTCTTCTATATCTAGACTAACGAAATCCGTCTGTAGAACCGTCTTCTATATCTAGACTAACGAGATCCGTCTGTACAACCGTCTTCTATATCTAGACTAACGAGATCTCTCGTTATTCAACCGTCTTCTATATCTAGACTAACGAGATCCGTCTGTACAACCGTCTTCTATATCTAGACTAACGAGATCTCTCGTTATTCAACCGTCTTCTATATCTAGACTAACGAGGTCTCTCGTTATTCAACCGTCTTCTATATCTAGACTAACGAGATCCGTCTGTATAACCGTCTTCTATATCTAGACTAACGAGATCTCTCGTTATACAACCGTCTTCTATATCTAGACTAACGAGATCCGTCAGTACAAGCGTCTTCTTTATCTGGACTAACGAGATCCGTCTGTACAACCATCTTCTATATCTAGACTAACGAGATCTCTCGTTATACAACCCTCTTCTATATCTAGACTAACGAGATCCGTCTGTACAACCGTCTTCTATATCTAGACTAACGAGAACCATCTGTATAACCGTCTTCTATATCTAGACTAACGAGAATCGTCTGTATAACCGTCTTCTATATCTAGACTAACGAGATCTCTCGTTATACATCCCGTCTTCTATATCTAGACTAACGAGATCCGTCTGTACAACCGTCTTCTATATCTAGACTAACGAGATCCGTCTGTACAACCGTCTTCTATATCTAGACTAACGAGATCCGTCTGTACAACCGTCTTCTATATCTAGACTAACGAGATCCGTCTGTACAACCATCTTCTATATCTAGACTAACGAGATCTCTCGTTATACAACCGTCTTCTATATCTAGACTAACGAAATCCGTCTGTAGAACCGTCTTCTATATCTAGACTAACGAGATCCGTCTGTACAACCGTCTTCTATATCTAGACTAACGAGATCTCTCGTTATTCAACCGTCTTCTATATCTAGACTAACGAGGTCTCTCGTTATTCAACCGTCTTCTATATCTAGACTAACGGGTCTCTCGTTATACAACCGTCTTCTATATCTAGACTAACGAGATCCGTCTGTACAACCGTCTTCTATATCTAGACTAACGAGATCCGTCTTCTATATCTAGACTAACGAGCTCTGTGTGTACAACCGTCTTCTATGTCTAGACTAACGAGATCCGTCTGTACAACCGTCTTCTATATCTAGACTAACGAGATCCGTCAGTACAACCGTCTTCTTTATCTGGACTAACGAGATCCGTCTGTACAACCATCTTCTATATCTAGACTAACGAGATCTCTCGTTATACAACCCTCTTCTATATCTAGACTAACGAGATCCGTCTGTACAACCGTCTTCTATATCTAGACTAACGAGATCCGTCTGTACAACCGTCTTCTATATCTGGACTTACGAGATGCGTCTGTACAACCGCCTTCTATATCTAGACTAACGAGATCCGTCTGTACAGCCGTCTTCTATATCTAGACTAACGAGATCCGTCGTTGTACAACCGTCTTCTATATCTAGACTACCGAGATCCGTCTGTACAACCGTCTTCTATATCTAGACTAACGAGAACCGTCTGTATAACCGTCTTCTATATCTAGACTAACGATATCTCTCGATGTACAACCGTCTTCTATACCTAGACTAACGGGATCCGTCTGTACAACCGTCTTCTATATCTAGACTAACGAGATCTCTCGTTATACATCCCGTCTTCTATATCTAGACTAACGAGTTCCGTCTGTACAACCGTCTTCTATATCTAGACTAACGAGATCCGTCTGTACAACCGTCTTCTCTATCTGGACTAACGAGATCCGTCTGTACAACCATCTTCTATATCTAGACTAACGAGATCTCTCGTTATACAACCGTCTTCTATATCTAGACTAACGAAATCCGTCTGTAGAACCGTCTTCTATATCTAGACTAACGAGATCCGTCTGTACAACCGTCTTCTATATCTAGACTAACGAGATCTCTCGTTATTCAACCGTCTTCTATATCTAGACTAACGAGATCTCTCGTTATACAACCGTCTTCTATATCTAGACTAACGAGATCCATCTGTGCAACCGTTTTCTATATCTAGACTAACGAGATCCGTCTGTACAACCGTCTTCTATATCTAGACTAACGAGATCCGTTTGTACAACCGTCTTCTATATCTAGACTAACGAGATCCGTCTGTACAACCGTCTTCTATATCTAGACTAACGAGATCCGTCTGTACAACCATCTTCTATATCTAGACTAACGAGATCTCTCGTTATACAACCGTCTTCTATATCTAGACTAACGAAATCCGTCTGTAGAACCGTCTTCTATATCTAGACTAACGAGATCCGTCTGTACAACCGTCTTCTATATCTAGACTAACGAGATCCGTCGTTGTACAACCCTCTTCTATATCTAGACTAACGAGATCCGTCTGTACAACCGTCTTCTATATCTAGACTAACGAGATCCGTCTGTACAACTGTTTTCTATATCTAGACCAACGTGATCCGTCTGTACAACCGTCTTCTATATCTAGACTAACGAGATCTCTCGTTATTCAACCGTCTTCTATATCTAGACTAACGAGATCTCTCGTTATTCAACCGTCTTCTATATCTAGACTAACGAGATCCGTCTGTATAACCGTCTTCTATATCTAGACTAACGAGATCCGTCTGTGCAACCGTCTTCTATATCTAGACTAACGAGATCCGTTGTTGTACAACCCTCTTCTATATCTAGACTAACGAGATGCGTCTGTACAACCGTTTTCTATATCTAGACTAACGAGATACGTCTGTACAACCGTCATCTATATCTAGACTAACGAGATACGTCCTTGGACAAACGTCTTCAATATCTAGACTAACGAGATCCGTCGTTGCACAACCGTCTTCTATATCTAGACTAACGAGATCCGTCTGTACAACCGTCTTCTATATCTAGACCAACGAGATCCGTCTGTGCAACCGTCTTCTATATCTAGACTAACGAGATTCGTCTGTACAACCGTCTTCTATATCTAGACTAACGAGATCCGTCGTTGTACAACCCTCTTCTATATCTAGACTAACGAGATCCGTCTGTACAACAGTTTTCTATATCTTGACTAACGAGATACGTCGTTGGACAAACGTCTTCAATATCTAGACTAACGAGATCGGTCTGTACAACCGTCTTCTATATCTAGACTAACGAGATCCGTCGTTGTACAACCGTCTTCTATATCTATACTAACGAGATCTCTCGATGTACAACCGTCTTCTATATCTAGACTAACGGGATCCGCCTGTACAACCGTCTTCTATATCTAGACTAACGAGATCTCTCGTTCTACATCCCGTCTTCTATATCTAGACTAACGAGATCCGTCTGTACAACCGTCTTCTATATCTAGACTAACGAGATCCGTCTGTACAACCGTCTTCTATATCTGGACTAACGAGATCCGTCTGTACAACCATCTTCTATATCTAGACTAACGAGATCTCTCGTTATACAACCGTCTTCTATATCTAGACTAACGAGATCCGTCTGTACAACCGTCTTCTATATCTAGACTAACGAGATCCGTCTGTACAACCATCTTCTATATCTAGACTAACGAGATCTCTCGTTATACAACCCTCTTCTATATCTAGACTAACGAGATCCGTCTGTACAACCGTCTTCTATATCTGGACTAACGAGATCCGTCTGTACAACCATCTTCTATATCTAGACTAACGAGATCTCTCGTTATACAACCGTCTTCTATATCTAGACTAACGAAATCCGTCTGTAGAACCGTCTTCTATATCTAGACTAACGAGATCCGTCTGTACAACCGTCTTCTATATCTAGACTAACGAGATCTCTCGTTATTCAACCGTCTTCTATATCTAGACTAACGAGGTCTCTCGTTATTCAACCGTCTTCTATATCTAGACTAACGAGATCTCTCGATATTCAACCGTCTTCTATATCTAGACTAACGAAATCCGTCTGTATAACCGTCTTCTATATCTAGACTAACGAGATCCGTCTGTATAACCGTCTTCTATATCTAGACTAACGAGATCTCTCGTTATACAACCGTCTTCTATATCTAGACTAACGAGATCCGTCAGTACAAGCGTCTTCTTTATCTGGACTAACGAGATCCGTCTGTACAACCATCTTCTATATCTAGACTAACGAGATCTCTCGTTATACAACCCTCTTCTATATCTAGACTAACGAGATCCGTCTGTACAACCGTCTTCTATATCTAGACTAACGAGAACCATCTGTATAACCGTCTTCTATATCTAGACTAACGAGAACCGTCTGTATAACCGTCTTCTATATCTAGACTAACGAGATCTCTCGTTATACATCCCGTCTTCTATATCTAGACTAACGAGATCCGTCTGTACAACCGTCTTCTATATCTAGACTAACGAGATCCGTCTGTACAACCGTCTTCTATATCTAGACTAACGAGATCCGTCTGTACAACCGTCTTCTATATCTAGACTAACGAGATCCGTCTGTACAACCATCTTCTATATCTAGACTAACGAGATCTCTCGTTACACAACCGTCTTCTATATCTAGACTAACGAAATCCGTCTGTAGAACCGTCTTCTATATCTAGACTAACGAGATCCGTCTGTACAACCGTCTTCTATATCTAGACTAACGAGATCTCTCGTTATTCAACCGTCTTCTATATCTAGACTAACGAGGTCTCTCGTTATTCAACCGTCTTCTATATCTAGACTAACGGGTCTCTCGTTATACAACCGTCTTCTATATCTAGACTAACGAGATCCGTCTGTACAACCGTCTTCTATATCTAGACTAACGAGATCCGTCTTCTATATCTAGACTAACGAGCTCTGTGTGTACAACCGTCTTCTATGTCTAGACTAACGAGATCCGTCTGTACAACCGTCTTCTATATCTAGACTAACGAGATCCGTCAGTACAACCGTCTTCTTTATCTGGACTAACGAGATCCGTCTGTACAACCATCTTCTATATCTAGACTAACGAGATCTCTCGTTATACAACCCTCTTCTATATCTAGACTAACGAGATCCGTCTGTACAACCGTCTTCTATATCTAGACTAACGAGATCCGTCTGTACAACCGTCTTCTATATCTGGACTTACGAGATGCGTCTGTACAACCGCCTTCTATATCTAGACTAACGAGATCCGTCTGTACAGCCGTCTTCTATATCTAGACTAACGAGATCCGTCGTTGTACAACCGTCTTCTATATCTAGACTACCGAGATCCGTCTGTACAACCGTCTTCTATATCTAGACTAACGAGAACCGTCTGTATAACCGTCTTCTATATCTAGACTAACGATATCTCTCGATGTACAACCGTCTTCTATACCTAGACTAACGGGATCCGTCTGTACAACCGTCTTCTATATCTAGACTAACGAGATCTCTCGTTATACATCCCGTCTTCTATATCTAGATTAACGAGATCCGTCTGTACAACCGTCTTCTATATCTAGACTAACGAGATCCGTCTGTACAACCGTCTTCTCTATCTGGACTAACGAGATCCGTCTGTACAACCATCTTCTATATCTAGACTAACGAGATCTCTCGTTATACAACCGTCTTCTATATCTAGACTAACGAAATCCGTCTGTAGAACCGTCTTCTATATCTAGACTAACGAAATCCGTCTGTATAACCGTCTTCTATATCTAGACTAACGAGATCCGTCTGTATAACCGTCTTCTATATCTAGACTAACGAGATCTCTCGTTATACAACCGTCTTCTATATCTAGACTAACGAGATCCGTCTGTACAACCGTCTTCTATATCTAGACTAACGAGATCCGTCTGTACAACCGTCTTCTATATCTAGACTAACGATATCTCTCGATGTACAACCGTCTTCTATACCTAGACTAACGGGATCCGTCTGTACAACCGTCTTCTATATCTAGACTAACGAGATCTCTCGTTATACATCCCGTCTTCTATATCTAGATTAACGAGATCCGTCTGTACAACCGTCTTCTATATCTAGACTAACGAGATCCGTCTGTACAACCGTCTTCTCTATCTGGACTAACGAGATCCGTCTGTACAACCATCTTCTATATCTAGACTAACGAGATCTCTCGTTATTCAACCGTCTTCTATATCTAGACTAACGAGGTCTCTCGTTATTCAACCGTCTTCTATATCTAGACTAACGAGATCTCTCGATATTCAACCGTCTTCTATATCTAGACTAACGAAATCCGTCTGTATAACCGTCTTCTATATCTAGACTAACGAGATCCGTCTGTATAACCGTCTTCTATATCTAGACTAACGAGATCTCTCGTTATACAACCGTCTTCTATATCTAGACTAACGAGATCCGTCTGTACAACCGTCTTCTATATCTAGACTAACGAGATCCGTCTGTACAACCGTCTTCTATATCTAGACTAACGAGATCCGTCTGTACAACCGTCTTCTATATCTAGACTAACGAGATCCGTCTGTACAACCGTCTTCTATATCTAGACTAACGAGATCCGTCTGTACAACCATCTTCTATATCTAGACTAACGAGATCCGTCGTTGTACAACCCACTTCTATATCTAGACTAACGAGATCCATCTGTGCAACCGTTTTCTATATCTAGACTAACGAGATACGTCGTTGGACAAACGTCTTCAATATCTAGACTAGCGAGATCCATCTGTACAACCGTCTTCTATATCTAGACTAACGAGTTCCGTCGTTGTACAACCGTCTTCTATATCTAGACTAACGAGATCCGTCGTTGTACAACCGTCTTCTATATCTATACTAACGAGATCTCTCGATGTACAACCGTCTTCTATATCTAGACTAACGAGATCCGTCTGTACAACCGTCTTCTATATCTGGACTAACGAGATCCGTCTGTACAACCATCTTCTATATCTAGACTAACGAGATCTCTCGTTATACAACCGTCTTCTATATCTAGACTAACGAAATCCGTCTGTAGAACCGTCTTCTATATCTAGACTAACGAGATCCGTCTGTACAACCGTCTTCTATATCTAGACTAACGAGATCCGTCGTTGTACAACCCTCTTCTATATCTAGACTAACGAGATCCGTCTGTACAACCGTCTTCTATATCTAGACTAACGAGATCCGTCTGTACAACCGTCTTCTATATCTGGACTTACGAGATGCGTCTGTACAACCGCCTTCTATATCTAGACTAACGAGATCCGTCTGTACAGCCGTCTTCTATATCTAGACTAACGAGATCCGTCGTTGTACAACCGTCTTCTATATCTAGACTACCGAGATCCGTCTGTACAACCGTCTTCTATATCTAGACTAACGAGAACCGTCTGTACAACCGTTTTCTATATCTAGACTAACGAGATCTCTCGATGTACAACCGTCTTCTATACCTAGACTAACGGGATCCGTCTGTACAACCGTCTTCTATATCAAGACTAACGAGGTCTCTCGTTATACATCCCGTCTTCTATATCTAGACTAACGAGATCCGTCTGTACAACCGTCTTCTATATCTAGACTAACGAGATCCGTCTGTACAACCGTCTTCTTTATCTGGACTAACGAGATCCGTCTGTACAACCATCTTCTATATCTAGACTAACGAGATCTCTCGTTATACAACCCTCTTCTATATCTAGACTAACGAGATCCGTCCTTACAACCGTCTTCTATATCTAGACTAACGAGATCCGTCTGTACAACCGTCTTCTATATCTAGACTAACGAGATCCGTCGTTGTACAACCCTCTTCTATATCTAGACTAACGAGATCCGTCTGTACAACCGTCTTCTATATCTAGACTAACGAGATCTCTCGTTATTCAACCGTCTTCTATATCTAGACTAACGAGGTCTCTCGTTATTCAACCGTCTTCTATATCTAGACTAACGGGTCTCTCGTTATACAACCGTCTTCTATATCTAGACTAACGAGATCCGTCTGTACAACCGTCTTCTATATCTAGACTAACGAGATCCGTCTGTACAACCGTCTTCTATATCTAGACTAACGAGATCCGTCTTCTATATCTAGACTAACGAGCTCTGTGTGTACAACCGTCTTCTATGTCTAGACTAACGAGATCCGTCTGTACAACCGTCTTCTATATCTAGACTAACGAGATCCGTCAGTACAACCGTCTTCTTTATCTGGACTAACGAGATCCGTCTGTACAACCATCTTCTATATCTAGACTAACGAGATCTCTCGTTATACAACCCTCTTCTATATCTAGACTAACGAGATCCGTCTGTACAACCGTCTTCTATATCTAGACTAACGAGATCCGTCGTTGTACAACCCTCTTCTATATCTAGACTAACGAGATCCGTCTGTACAACCGTCTTCTATATCTAGACTAACGAGATCCGTCGTTGTACAACCGTCTTCTATATCTAGACTACCGAGATCCGTCTGTACAACCGTCTTCTATATCTAGACTAACGAGAACCGTCTGTATAACCGTCTTCTATATCTAGACTAACGAGATCTCTCGTTATACATCCCGTCTTCTATATCTAGACAAACGAGATCCGTCTGTACAACCGTCTTCTATATCTAGACTAACGAGATCCGTCTGTACAACCGTCTTCTATATCTAGACTAACGAGATCCGTCTGTACAACCATCTTCTATATCTAGACTAACGAGATCTCTCGTTATACAACCGTCTTCTATATCTAGACTAACGAAATCCGTCTGTAGAACCGTCTTCTATATCTAGACTAACGAGATCCGTCTGTACAACCGTCTTCTATATCTAGACTAACGAGATCCGTCGTTGTACAACCCTCTTCTATATCTAGACTAACGAGATCCGTCTGTACAACCGTCTTCTATATCTAGACTAACGAGATCTCTCGTTATTCAACCGTCTTCTATATCTAGACTAACGAGGTCTCTCGTTATTCAACCGTCTTCTATATCTAGACTAACGGGTCTCTCGTTATACAACCGTCTTCTATATCTAGACTAACGAGATCCGTCTGTACAACCGTCTTCTATATCTAGACTAACGAGATCCGTCTTCTATATCTAGACTAACGAGCTCTGTGTGTACAACCGTCTTCTATGTCTAGACTAACGAGATCCGTCTGTACAACCGTCTTCTATATCTAGACTAACGAGATCCGTCAGTACAACCGTCTTCTTTATCTGGACTAACGAGATCCGTCTGTACAACCATCTTCTATATCTAGACTAACGAGATCTCTCGTTATACAACCCTCTTCTATATCTAGACTAACGAGATCCGTCTGTACAACCGTCTTCTATATCTAGACTAACGAGATCCGTCTGTACAACCGTCTTCTATATCTGGACTTACGAGATGCGTCTGTACAACCGCCTTCTATATCTAGACTAACGAGATCCGTCTGTACAGCCGTCTTCTATATCTAGACTAACGAGATCCGTCGTTGTACAACCGTCTTCTATATCTAGACTACCGAGATCCGTCTGTACAACCGTCTTCTATATCTAGACTAACGAGAACCGTCTGTATAACCGTCTTCTATATCTAGACTAACGATATCTCTCGATGTACAACCGTCTTCTATACCTAGACTAACGGGATCCGTCTGTACAACCGTCTTCTATATCTAGACTAACGAGATCTCTCGTTATACATCCCGTCTTCTATATCTAGACTAACGAGATCCGTCTGTACAACCGTCTTCTATATCTAGACTAACGAGATCCGTCTGTACAACCGTCTTCTCTATCTGGACTAACGAGATCCGTCTGTACAACCATCTTCTATATCTAGACTAACGAGATCTCTCGTTATACAACCGTCTTCTATATCTAGACTAACGAAATCCGTCTGTAGAACCGTCTTCTATATCTAGACTAACGAGATCCGTCTGTACAACCGTCTTCTATACCTAGACTAACGAGATCTCTCGTTATTCAACCGTCTTCTATATCTAGACTAACGAGATCTCTCGTTATTCAACCGTCTTCTATATCTAGACTAACGAGGTCTCTCGTTATTCAACCGTCTTCTATATCTAGACTAACGAGATCTCTCGATATTCAACCGTCTTCTATATCTAGACTAACGAAATCCGTCTGTATAACCGTCTTCTATATCTAGACTAACGAGATCCGTCTGTATAACCGTCTTCTATATCTAGACTAACGAGATCTCTCGTTATACAACCGTCTTCTATATCTAGACTAACGAGATCCGTCTGTACAACCGTCTTCTATATCTAGACTAACGAGATCCGTCTGTACAACCGTCTTCTATATCTAGACTAACGAGATCCGTCTGTACAACCGTCTTCTATATCTAGACTAACGAGATCCGTCTGTACAACCGTCTTCTATATCTAGACTAACGAGATCCGTCTGTACAACCATCTTCTATATCTAGACTAACGAGATCTCTCGTTATACAACCGTCTTCTATATCTAGACTAACGAAATCCGTCTGTAGAACCGTCTTCTATATCTAGACTAACGAGATCCGTCTGTACAACCGTCTTCTATATCTAGACTAACGAGATCCGTCGTTGTACAACCCTCTTCTATATCTAGACTAACGAGATCCGTCTGTACAACCGTCTTCTATATCTAGACTAACGAGATCCGTCTGTACAACTGTTTTCTATATCTAGACCAACGTGATCCGTCTGTACAACCGTCTTCTATATCTAGACTAACGAGATCTCTCGTTATTCAACCGTCTTCTATATCTAGACTAACGAGATCTCTCGTTATTCAACCGTCTTCTCTATCTGGACTAACGAGATCCGTCTGTACAACCATCTTCTATATCTAGACTAACGAGATCTCTCGTTATACAACCGTCTTCTATATCTAGACTAACGAAATCCGTCTGTAGAACCGTCTTCTATATCTAGACTAACGAGATCCGTCTGTACAACCGTCTTCTATATCTAGACTAACGAGATCTCTCGTTATTCAACCGTCTTCTATATCTAGACTAACGAGGTCTCTCGTTATTCAACCGTCTTCTATATCTAGACTAACGAGATCTCTCGATATTCAACCGTCTTCTATATCTAGACTAACGAAATCCGTCTGTATAACCGTCTTCTATATCTAGACTAACGAGATCCGTCTGTATAACCGTCTTCTATATCTAGACTAACGAGATCTCTCGTTATACAACCGTCTTCTATATCTAGACTAACGAGATCCGTCTGTACAACCGTCTTCTATATCTAGACTAACGAGATCCGTCTGTACAACCGTCTTCTATATCTAGACTAACGAGATCCGTCTGTACAACCGTCTTCTATATCTAGACTAACGAGATCCGTCTGTACAACCGTCTTCTATATCTAGACTAACGAGATCCGTCTGTACAACCATCTTCTATATCTAGACTAACGAGATCTCTCGTTATACAACCGTCTTCTATATCTAGACTAACGAAATCCGTCTGTAGAACCGTCTTCTATATCTAGACTAACGAGATCCGTCTGTACAACTGTTTTCTATATCTAGACCAACGAGATCCGTCTGTACAACCGTCTTCTATATCTAGACTAACGAGATCCGTCTGTACAACCGTCTTCTCTATCTGGACTAACGAGATCCGTCTGTACAACCATCTTCTATATCTAGACTAACGAGATCTCTCGTTATACAACCGTCTTCTATATCTAGACTAACGAAATCCGTCTGTAGAACCGTCTTCTATATCTAGACTAACGAGATCCGTCTGTACAACCGTCTTCTATATCTAGACTAACGAGATCTCTCGTTATTCAACCGTCTTCTATATCTAGACTAACGAGGTCTCTCGTTATTCAACCGTCTTCTATATCTAGACTAACGAGATCTCTCGATATTCAACCGTCTTCTATATCTAGACTAACGAAATCCGTCTGTATAACCGTCTTCTATATCTAGACTAACGAGATCCGTCTGTATAACCGTCTTCTATATCTAGACTAACGAGATCTCTCGTTATACAACCGTCTTCTATATCTAGACTAACGAGATCCGTCTGTACAACCGTCTTCTATATCTAGACTAACGAGATCCGTCTGTACAACCGTCTTCTATATCTAGACTAACGAGATCCGTCTGTACAACCGTCTTCTATATCTAGACTAACGAGATCCGTCTGTACAACCGTCTTCTATATCTAGACTAACGAGATCCGTCTGTACAACCATCTTCTATATCTAGACTAACGAGATCTCTCGTTATACAACCGTCTTCTATATCTAGACTAACGAAATCCGTCTGTAGAACCGTCTTCTATATCTAGACTAACGAGATCCGTCTGTACAACCGTCTTCTATATCTAGACTAACGAGATCCGTCGTTGTACAACCCTCTTCTATATCTAGACTAACGAGATCCGTCTGTACAACCGTCTTCTATATCTAGACTAACGAGATCCGTCTGTACAACTGTTTTCTATATCTAGACCAACGTGATCCGTCTGTACAACCGTCTTCTATATCTAGACTAACGAGATCTCTCGTTATTCAACCGTCTTCTATATCTAGACTAACGAGATCTCTCGTTATTCAACCGTCTTCTATATCTAGACTAACGAGATCCGTCTGTATAACCGTATTCTATATCTAGACTAACGAGATCTCTCGTTATACAACCGTCTTCTATATCTAGACTAACGAGATCCGTCTGTACAACCGTCTTCTATATCTAGACTAACGAGATCCGTCTGTACAACCGTCTTCTATATCTAGACTAACGAGATCCGTCTGTACAACCGTCTTCTATATCTAGACTAACGAGATCCGTCTGTACAACCGTCTTCTATATCTAGACTAACGAGATCCGTCTGTACAACCATCTTCTATATCTAGACTAACGAGATCTCTCGTTATACAACCGTCTTCTATATCTAGACTAACGAAATCCGTCAGTACAACCGTCTTCTTTATCTGGACTAACGAGATCCGTCTGTACAACCATCTTCTATATCTAGACTAACGAGATCTCTCGTTATACAACCCTCTTCTATATCTTTTTTTTTTTTTTTTTTTTTTTTTTAAGAGGGGGAAAATGCTTTATGCATACCCCGGTACGAATACCGGGGTTATGTGGGACTCGCCACCCTAATGGTGGGATACCCACTAAAAACCCCCTCTCTAAGTCCGCCTCACACGTGTCTACCCCGCTGTGGTGGGAACTTCAAGGCATTACTACCACCACAGCGTCCGTAACGGTGTAGGCCACGCCTCCTATGTACAATTTAAATAAATACTTACTTACCCAAATAAATAAATAAATAAGTAACAAACAAATATGTACACATTCACGCACCCAGACGTACACAGCATTCATACCCACACAAGTCGGAATAAATACGCGATACATCCATTCACACAAACAAAAAACGGGATAAATACGCGCCGCCCACCTTACGTCTACGGAATAAATAAAATAAATACACCGTGCCGACCCGCCTTTATTGGAGGTGAGGAGGACCCAGCCTCCTCACCCTTTTACTAGGAGGGGGTCTAACCCCTTGGCCCGCCCCCCCCCCCTCTTTCTCTTCAGGGCCCGTCTTCTTCTTTCCGAGGCCCTCCTTAGGGCCGCTTCTTTGGCCGCCGCCGCCCGGGCGGCCCTCGCGGCTTTTTCCGCCAGGGCCTCTCTCCGGGCCTTCGCACCCATGACAGTGGATGCGAAGGTCCGGAGCTGCTCCCATTTATTGTCCGCCCCCATCGCGAGGCGGACCACTGTACTGGGGTCCAACGGGGCCCCCAGGGCCTCGGCCAATGCCCGGCGTTCTTCCTCGAACACCGGGCATGCCGTGAGGACGTGCTCGGCGTCATCCCACGCCGCCCCGCACTCCTCGCACGCCCCAGTGGGGGCCTTCCCTATTCTCTTCCTGAAGGCCCCGAAGGACCCATGTCCGGTCAGGAGCTGGGTTAACCAGTAATCTGGCTGCCGCGCCAGCCCAGCTCCCGCCGCGAACGTCCGGACGTCCGGCACCAGCCTCCACGTCCAATACGTGAGGCCCATTCCGTCCCAGGCCTCCTGCCACTTACCCATGGCGGCGACCAGGGCAGTGCGCCTGCTCAGCGCCTGCTTGGCCCTCAACTCTTTTGGGTCCCGCATTAGGGCCGGGTTCGCCCTATCCCGCGCCCTCTCGTCGTGTACTTCCCTCCACATGGCCACCTTAATTTCCAGCGGCAACCTCCCCGCGAGGACACAGAGTGCCTGCCGCGACACCGTCCGATAGGCCGCCGATGTCCTGATGAGGGCAGATCGCTGGGCCCGTCGGATGGAGGTGAGGTTTACTCCCACCTTCAAGGCCGACGCCCATGCCGGGGCGGCATACGTCAGCACTGACTCCCAAACGTTATAGTATAGCCGCCTCGAAGCGATCGAGGGACCCCTAACGTTTGGGAGCAGCGCCGACAGGGCTCCGACAACCTTGTCCGCCCTGATGACCGCCCCGTCGAGGTGCGTCTTAAACCTCCGACGGCAGTCCAGCGTGACCCCCAGGTACTTGGCCGACTGTGCAGCCGCCACCACCGATCCCATCACCGGGAATTCCCTACCCTTGTCCGCGCGGAGTCCCGCCAGGACGATGACCTCGGTTTTATCCGATGCCATCTCCAGGCCAGTGGACCCGAACCAGGCCCTAACCCTCCCGAGCGTTTCGGCCATCATCGCCTCGACCTGGGTCACGTCCCTAGCTGAGAACATGACAGCCAGGTCGTCGGCATAAGCGATGGCCTTGACAAAACGCCCGGGACCAATGGTCTTAAGAACCCCGTCGTATACGAGGTTCCACAGGAAAGGGCCTAGGACCGAGCCTTGAGGTACCCCCGCGCAGACTCGGGTCGTGACCTCGTCGTGCTGCGTGTGCACCGTGATATAGCGGTCGGAGAAATAGTCTCGAAGGACTCTCCTGACCGCTGGTTGCACGCGCCTCACGACGAGTTCCCGCATGATGGACTCCCAGCGGATGGCGTTGAAAGCGTTACGCACGTCAATCAACACCATCACGCAGAGCCTCGGTTTGGAGGTAGCCACACAGCCTTCGGCAAACGCCATGACTTCCCTGGCGGCCTCCACTGTCCCGACCCCTCTCCTAAAACCGAACTGGTTCGGGGAGAAGGGGTCCCGGCCGATCTGCCTCTCAATCAACTCTTTCATAGCGTACTCCCAGACTTTACTCAGTGCTGGGAGCACGCTGATCGGACGGTACGCACCAGGCTCCGAGGGCTGCTTGCCAGGCTTCGGGGCAAGCACCACCCGAGCCCTTTTCCACGCCGCAGGGATGGATCCCCTCCTTAGGGTGTCGAGGAACGCTTCCGCGAGCTCCTGCCGAAACGCCCTCGACACCGCTATCGCGACCTCAGCAGGGACCGCATCCAGGCCCGGGGCTTTGTTGGGCTTGAGGCGGGATATGGCCTCCTCGACCATTTCCACGTCCACCTCAGGGGCCGTCAGCAAAGCCCTCAGGGCCCCGTCCTCCGGAGCATCCCCACGGCGTGAGGGTAGGGGGAGGGGGGGGGGAGGTACCGGAACAAAGAGGCCGTCCAAAACTCTACCGACCTGGGCCGGGGTCATCACCATTTTCGGTGGTCGCCCACCGAGTTTGGCCATAACCGCCTTGTACGGCCTCCCCCAGGGGTCCAGGTCGACCTGGGCACACATGCCCATCCATTGGGCCTCCTTTGCCCTCCAAATGGCGACCTGCACCCCTCTCCGAGCCACGGAGTAGGCCACACGCGCCTCCTCCGCCTCTGGGCCGCCCCTCCTCCTCCGCTTCTTCAACCTGCGCCTCGCCTTCAGGGAGGCTGCCCGCGCCACGGCCACCTCGTCGCACCACCACCCATTGGGCTTGCGGGTCCCTCGGGGGAAAGACTTCCTGGGCAACACTTGCCTACAGGTCGCCTCGAGGGTTCTTTGCAGCCTGTCCGCCCTCGGCTCCCCCGGAGGGCCAGGCCCACCTTCGTCACCGACATCCCGCCGCCCGTGCAACAGCCCGAAGTGCGCCACCACCTCGGCAGCATCCAACTCCCTCGTGGAGTATGGCTGCCAAGGGGCCACCCCGACCATAGATCTTGTCCTCCTGATGGTATGGAGGACGTATCTATGGTCGGAGAACGAGTCCTGTCCGAGGACCTCGCTCTTGGTTCCTCTGGCTGTCGCACGGTCCGCGGACAGGATGTCGATGAATGACCTCCTGCCGTTCCTCTCGAAGGTGAACCTGTACCTCTCCGGGATCTTTACCGGGACCAGGCCAAGTCCGGCCAGCAGGTCGAGGATCGCCGTCCCCTTCCTGTCCAGCCGGGCACCCCCCCAGGCCGGGGACCTTGCGTTCCAGTCACCTGACAGGAGCACACCCATGCCCGGGGACCTCATCTCAGCGATGATGCCCTCGATGGTGTTCAGAAATGATCCGAACCCCTCCAGGTTAGTTTTGGGTGAACAGTAGCAGCTCAACAGCACTTTACCCTCCCAACTGACTGCAGCCACCCCGTCTGCCACCACGGGGCGCGCCATCGTTGGGAAGTGGCCGTTGAACCCTGTCACCCAAATGGAGGCATCTCCGGCCGCATCGTTGAACCAGTAGTTCAACTGGCGATACGGCTCGGAGATGATCACCACATCCACCGAGAGCTGAGACATCATATGCTCCATGAGGTCCTGGGCTAGGCGGCACCTGTTCAGGTTGATCTGGGCAACCTTAAGGGCCATTCCCGGCGCTGGTTCCCCCTCGACCCTTGTGCTCCGTCCTGGGCGCGACTCCTCTGTGCGGCCTGTTGTACGGGCACGCCAGCGACGCCGTCACGTGCGCCGTACCTGGGCCCTTCCGCCCCTCCTTCAGGCACACGGCGCACCTAGGAGGGTTGGGGCATTTCGCGATCAGGTGGTCCGAGGCTCCGCACCTTCTGCAGAGCTCGCACCCCTCCCTGACCGCCCCGCAGTCCCTGGCCATATGGCCGATAAGGTGGCACCTGTAGCACCTCGTGCTCTTCGGCAGGACCCTGGCCTTCGCCCAGGACAGGCCCGACCTGAAGCGGGCCCCTCCCTCCCCGAGGTTCTTAAGGAGGTTCAACGGAACCTCGACCACGGCCGCTTGGGTGCCCCTGGGGCCCAGCCTCAGCACCTTGAGCCGGAGGTCCCCCGGGTCCACCTTAAGGGCGACCCCTAGGTCTCGTAGAACCTCCGGTCCCTCGACCGAGGGGTCCAGGTCCCTAACCTCCAGGGACACCCTGTTTTGGAGCGGGGTACACTCCAACCCCGCCCCAATTTTCTCCTTAATGGACCGCGTCAAGGCTTCGACGCTGGCCCCCTTCTCCACCTCGAGGAGGATGTGGCCCTGCTGGGTCTTTTTCACCCCCCTAACCCCATCGAGGGTCTCCCTCCCCTTGGACAGCAACAACTTGTACGTGTCCAAGTATGTTGCCGTGGGGGGGACCTTCACCAGCACCGCCTCCGGTCGTTTCCTCACAGGAGGCGGGGGCTTCGGGGGGATCTTCCGACCCGCCTGCCCCTGTACTTTCGGGGGATTCTTGGGGTTCGGCGTCCCGGACGCCCCTTCCCGCCCCCCCTGTGGGCCCAGGGGTCCCTTCTGCCGCCTGGGTGGCTGGACCCGCCACTGCTGCTGTTGCTGCAGCTGCTGTTGTTGTTGCAGCTGCTGCTGCCAGGCCCCGAGCGCCTGCAGCTGTTGGATCTGAGGGTCCTTGGGATCCCCAGGTACGCCGTGCGCCTGCCCTAACGTGGGCCACTTTGACCACCACTGCAGCTGCACGTCCTGCGTGGTAGGCTGCAGTAGTGGCCATTGCGGTGGGGGCGATCCCTTTCCCGGTTCCCCCTGGGTGGGCACCTGGGGTCCAGCGGCGGGTCTCTGGGCCAGGAGGTCCTTCCTCCTCTGCTCCTTGCGATCCCTCCTCGCCTGCCCCTTTGTCCTCGGCGTCTTCTTCGCCGCCGCCCCGGCTCCAGCGCCAGCGCCAGGCCTCGATGCCGGTGGCCCGTCGGACCCGCGGGGGGTCTGGGCCGGGTCAGCTTGCCCCGGCGGCGTGGCTGGCCGCCCCGGATCCGTAGACCCCACTGGGGTCCCCACCTCTTCGCAGGCCCTCTTCTTGCTCCCCTCCTGCGGGGATGCAGGGGAGTCCCTGGCCCTCTTGGATCCTCCCTGGCCTCCGTCCTTCCCCCTCGCTGTGTCTTCTCCTCCCTTCCCCCCGGGCTTCCCCTTAAGTGGGGTGACCTGGGGGTGAGGGAACTTCCCCTTGCCGCCTACGCCTGGCGGGGGGGAGTACTGCGTCCCCGCGTCCCTCGCGGGCCTCGCCGGTGTCGCGGGGGGAGGCGGAGCCTCCGTCCCCCTCCCAGTCTCGCCGTCCGCGATAACGTCCGCGACTGCGGTTGCCGCCCTCTCGCATCTCCTGACCACCTTCGTGATCAGGTCGACAACTTTATTCGCCGAGACGACCTTCGACGACGCCTTACGGTCGCTAAACTCGGCGGTCGCCTTCGCGCAGTCGCGGATGACGGCCCCCAGCAGGTTCGCCACCTCCGCCAGGCGGTGCGCTCCCTCCCCAGGGGTCGCCTCACCCTCCCCCTGTGTATCGGGCCCCCTTGCTGCACCGCTCTGTTGTTGCAGCAGGGGGGCTCCCCCGAGCTTTGAGGGGTTCCCCGGCTCCCCCTTCCGCGTTTCGCTGGGGCCTAGCACCCACCCCTTCAGCGCGGATCCCTCCACCCTCGAGGCCGAGCAAGACCTGCCCTCTTTCTTCTCGGCAGCCTTTTTGGTGGAGGGACCCGCCAGCTCGCTCGGGGTCCCCGTTCCGCTGGGCCCCGCGAGCTCCCCCGTTTCGTTCCCCGGGGGGTCCGCGCTCTCCTTCGAGGGGGGTGTCCTGGCCAGCGCCTTCCCCCTGAATATGTCAGCCAGTCCCCCCCCGGCACCCTTGATCTGGGGAGTATCCCTACCCCCCCCCACCCCAATTGTCCCGCTCTACTAGTCCCCTTACTCACCGGAGATGGTGTCTCGGGGATCAGGAACGGTCCCAGGTCCTCGTTCCTCGGTCGGAGGACCGCCTCCGCTTCGTCCTGGGGGAGAATCCCGTAGAGGATATCCTCCAACGTCCTCTCCTCCCCCTCCTTCGATCCGGGTGGTGGTCCCGGGCCTCCCTTGCTCGTTCCCACCCCCCTGTTGGTCCAATCGTTGTCCTTAATCTCGCCAAAGTCCGCGGCTGTTGCATTTTCCGGGGCTATCGCCCCGGTGGCACCGGCCCGCCGCATCAGCTCGGTGTCGTCGGTCTGACTTCTTACTCCCTCCTCGCTGCCGACGGGGCGAGAGAGGGGGGATGGCCTAATGCCTCCAACCGCCTGTGTGACATCCGAGGCCAGGCTAGTTGTTGTCATTTTACCATAAGTTGTCTTAGGGGCGACGACCCCACCGCCCAGCGGATTTCACCCACACGACGGCCCTGGTGTTATGGCCGCCCGCGGCACTGCCGACCCCCTAGTCGGAGGGACCCCCTGACGCCGCTAGGTCCTGACCCAGGGCTATAGCCCTCCCCCTAAACGGCCACAGCACCCACGCACTCACTCTCTCGCACATCCACCACCCACAGACATACACCCACCACTCAAACACACTCACACCCACACTCACGCCCCTTACCCACTACACTACACACCACGCTGTGGCCGGGCTATTACAATGGTGGGACGCCATCCCCCCCAAGGGAGCTGGTCCACGGCAGGGCCTTCGCCTTCCACGTAGGGTTTTTAGGCCCCGGGTCGGCTTATAGCCCCTGCTAGCCGAGGGCGTCGCCGCCCCCCCCCCGTCCCGGTCTGACCACCGTAAGGAAGGCCACCCCGGGCGGGCGGGGAGGCCGCCACACCCCCCGGCCGTTCCCCTATCCGCCACCTGGGGACGCGCTCGGTTGGTGCTCAGCCCAGATCGACCAAGGCCGATCCAGTCCCCCGCTCCCCTTTACGGAGATAGGGGGATTCCGAGAACCCTCTTCTATATCTAGACTAACGAGATCCGTCTGTACAACCGTCTTCTATATCTAGACTAACGAGATCCGTCTGTACAACCGTCTTCTATATCTGGACTTACGAGATGCGTCTGTACAACCGCCTTCTATATCTAGACTAACGAGATCCGTCTGTACAGCCGTATTCTATATCTAGACTAACGAGATCCGTCGTTGTACAACCGTCTTCTATATCTAGACTACCGAGATCCGTCTGTACAACCGTCTTCTATATCTAGACTAACGAGAACCGTCTGTATAACCGTCTTCTATATCTAGACTAACGATATCTCTCGATGTACAACCGTCTTCTATACCTAGACTAACGGGATCCGTCTGTACAACCGTCTTCTATATCTAGACTAACGAGATCTCTCGTTATACATCCCGTCTTCTATATCTAGACTAACGAGATCCGTCTGTACAACCGTCTTCTATATCTAGACTAACGAGATCCGTCTGTACAACCGTCTTCTCTATCTGGACTAACGAGATCCGTCTGTACAACCATCTTCTATATCTAGACTAACGAGATCTCTCGTTATACAACCGTCTTCTATATCTAGACTAACGAAATCCGTCTGTAGAACCGTCTTCTATATCTAGACTAACGAGATCCGTCTGTACAACCGTCTTCTATATCTAGACTAACGAGATCTCTCGTTATTCAACCGTCTTCTATATCTAGACTAACGAGGTCTCTCGTTATTCAACCGTCTTCTATATCTAGACTAACGAGATCTCTCGATATTCAACCGTCTTCTATATCTAGACTAACGAAATCCGTCTGTATAACCGTCTTCTATATCTAGACTAACGAGATCCGTCTGTATAACCGTCTTCTATATCAGACTAACGAGATCTCTCGTTATACAACCGTCTTCTATATCTAGACTAACGAGATCCGTCTGTACAACCGTCTTCTATATCTAGACTAACGAGATCCGCCTGTACAACCGTCTTCTATATCTAGACTAACGAGATCCGTCTTCTATATCTAGACTAACGAGCTCTGTGTGTACAACCGTCTTCTATGTCTAGACTAACGAGATCCGTCTGTACAACCGTCTTCTATATCTAGACTAACGAGATCCGTCAGTACAACCGTCTTCTTTATCTGGACTAACGAGATCCGTCTGTACAACCATCTTCTATATCTAGACTAACGAGATCTCTCGTTATACAACCCTCTTCTATATCTAGACTAACGAGATCCGTCTGCACAACCGTCTTCTATATCTAGACTAACGAGATCCGTCTGTACAACCGTCTTCTATATCTGGACTAACGAGATCCGTCTGTACAACCGTCTTCTTTATCTGGACTAACGAGATCCGTCTGTACAACCATCTTCTATATCTAGACTAACGAGATACGTCTGTACAACCGTCATCTATATCTAGACTAACGAGATACGTCCTTGGACAAAGGTCTTCAATATCTAGACTAACGAGATCCGTCGTTGTACAACCGTCTTCTATATCTAGACTAACGAGATCCGTCGTTGTACAACCGTCTTTTATATCTACACTAACGAGATCTCTCGTTGTACAACCGTCTTTTATATCTACACTAACGAGATCTCTCGTTATACAACCGTCTTCTATATCTAGACTAACGAGATCCGTCTGTACAACCGTCTTCTATATCTAGACTAACGAGATCCGTCTGTACAACCGTCTTCTCTATCTGGACTAACGAGATCCGTCTGTACAACCATCTTCTATATCTAGACTAACGAGATCTCTCGTTATACAACCGTCTTCTATATCTAGACTAACGAAATCCGTCTGTAGAACCGTCTTCTATATCTAGACTAACGAGATCCGTCTGTACAACCGTCTTCTATATCTAGACTAACGAGATCTCTCGTTATTCAACCGTCTTCTATATCTAGACTAACGAGGTCTCTCGTTATTCAACCGTCTTCTATATCTAGACTAACGAGATCTCTCGATATTCAACCGTCTTCTATATCTAGACTAACGAAATCCGTCTGTATAACCGTCTTCTATATCTAGACTAACGAGATCCGTCTGTATAACCGTCTTCTATATCAGACTAACGAGATCTCTCGTTATACAACCGTCTTCTATATCTAGACTAACGAGATCCGTCTGTACAACCGTCTTCTATATCTAGACTAACGAGATCCGCCTGTACAACCGTCTTCTATATCTAGACTAACGAGATCCGTCTTCTATATCTAGACTAACGAGCTCTGTGTGTACAACCGTCTTCTATGTCTAGACTAACGAGATCCGTCTGTACAACCGTCTTCTATATCTAGACTAACGAGATCCGTCAGTACAACCGTCTTCTTTATCTGGACTAACGAGATCCGTCTGTACAACCATCTTCTATATCTAGACTAACGAGATCTCTCGTTATACAACCCTCTTCTATATCTAGACTAACGAGATCCGTCTGCACAACCGTCTTCTATATCTAGACTAACGAGATCCGTCTGTACAACCGTCTTCTATATCTGGACTAACGAGATCCGTCTGTACAACCGTCTTCTTTATCTGGACTAACGAGATCCGTCTGTACAACCATCTTCTATATCTAGACTAACGAGATACGTCTGTACAACCGTCATCTATATCTAGACTAACGAGATACGTCCTTGGACAAAGGTCTTCAATATCTAGACTAACGAGATCCGTCGTTGTACAACCGTCTTCTATATCTAGACTAACGAGATCCGTCGTTGTACAACCGTCTTTTATATCTACACTAACGAGATCTCTCGTTGTACAACCGTCTTTTATATCTACACTAACGAGATCTCTCGTTATACAACCGTCTTCTATATCTAGACTAACGAGATCCGTCTGTACAACCGTCTTCTATATCTAGACTAACGAGATCTCTCGTTATACAACCGTCTTCTATATCTAGACTAACGAGATCTCTCGTTATACAACCGTCTTCTATATCTAGACTAACGAGATCCGTCTGCGCAACCGTCTTCTATATCTAGACTAACGAGATCCGTTGTTGTACAACCCTCTTCTATATCTAGACTAACGAGATCCGTCGTTGTACAACCGTCTTCTATATCTAGACTAACGAGATACGTCTGTACAACCGTCATCTATATCTAGACTAACGAGATACGTCCTTGGACAAACGTCTTCAATATCTAGAAAAACGAGATCCGTCGTTGTACAACCGTCTTCTATATCTAGACTAACGAGATCCGTCGTTGTACAACCGTCTTTTATATCTACACTAACGAGATCTCTCGTTATACAACCGTCTTCTATATCTAGACTAACGAGATCCGTCTGTACAACCGTCTTCTATATCTAGACTAACGAGATCTCTCGTTATACAACCGTCTTCTATATCTAGACTAACGGGTCTCTCGTTATACAACCGTCTTCTATATCTAGACTAACGAGATCCGTCTGTACAACCGTCTTCTATATCTAGACTAACGAGATCCGTCTGTACAACCGTCTTCTCTATCTGGACTAACGAGATCTCTCGTTATACAACCGTCTTCTATATCTAGACTAACGGGTCTCTCGTTATACAACCGTCTTCTATATCTAGACTAACGAGATCCGTCTTCTATATCTAGACTAACGAGCTCTGTGTGTACAACCGTCTTCTATGTCTAGACTAACGAGATCCGTCTGTTCAACCGTCTTCTATATCTAGACTAACGAGATCCGTCAGTACAACCGTCTTCTTTATCTGGACTAACGAGATCCGTCTGTACAACCATCTTCTATATCTAGACTAACGAGATCTCTCGTTATACAACCCTCTTCTATATCTAGACTAACGAGATCTCTCGTTATACAACCCTCTTCTATATCTAGACTAACGAGATCCGTCTGTACAACCGTCTTCTATATCTAGACTAACGAGATCCGTCTGTACAACCGTCTTCTATATCTGGACTTACGAGATGCGTCTGTACAACCGCCTTCTATATCTAGACTAACGAGATCCGTCTGTACAGCCGTCTTCTATATCTAGACTAACGAGATCCGTCGTTGTACAACCGTCTTCTATATCTAGACTACCGAGATCCGTCTGTACAACCGTCTTCTATATCTAGACTAACGAGAACCGTGTGTATAACCGTCTTCTATATCTAGACTAACGAGATCCGTCGTTGTACAACCGTCTTTTATATCTACACTAACGAGATCTCTCGTTGTACAACCGTCTTTTATATCTACACTAACGAGATCTCTCGTTATACAACCGTCTTCTATATCTAGACTAACGAGATCTCTCGTTATACAACCGTCTTCTATATCTAGACTAACGAGATCCGTCTGCGCAACCGTCTTCTATATCTAGACTAACGAGATCCGTTGTTGTACAACCCTCTTCTATATCTAGACTAACGAGATCCGTCGTTGTACAACCGTCTTCTATATCTAGACTAACGAGATACGTCTGTACAACCGTCATCTATATCTAGACTAACGAGATACGTCCTTGGACAAACGTCTTCAATATCTAGAAAAACGAGATCCGTCGTTGTACAACCGTCTTCTATATCTAGACTAACGAGATCCGTCGTTGTACAACCGTCTTTTATATCTACACTAACGAGATCTCTCGTTATACAACCGTCTTCTATATCTAGACTAACGAGATCCGTCTGTACAACCGTCTTCTATATCTAGACTAACGAGATCTCTCGTTATACAACCGTCTTCTATATCTAGACTAACGGGTCTCTCGTTATACAACCGTCTTCTATATCTAGACTAACGAGATCCGTCTGTACAACCGTCTTCTATATCTAGACTAACGAGATCCGTCTGTACAACCGTCTTCTCTATCTGGACTAACGAGATCTCTCGTTATACAACCGTCTTCTATATCTAGACTAACGGGTCTCTCGTTATACAACCGTCTTCTATATCTAGACTAACGAGATCCGTCTGTACAACCGTCTTCTATATCTAGACTAACGAGATCCGTCTTCTATATCTAGACTAACGAGCTCTGTGTGTACAACCGTCTTCTATGTCTAGACTAACGAGATCCGTCTGTACAACCGTCTTCTATATCTAGACTAACGAGATCCGTCAGTACAACCGTCTTCTTTATCTGGACTAACGAGATCCGTCTGTACAACCATCTTCTATATCTAGACTAACGAGATCTCTCGTTATACAACCCTCTTCTATATCTAGACTAACGAGATCCGTCTGTACAACCGTCTTCTATATCTAGACTAACGAGATCCGTCTGTACAACCGTCTTCTATATCTGGACTTACGAGATGCGTCTGTACAACCGCCTTCTATATCTAGACTAACGAGATCCGTCTGTACAGCCGTCTTATATATCTAGACTAACGAGATCCGTCGTTGTACAACCGTCTTCTATATCTAGACTACCGAGATCCGTCTGTACAACCGTCTTCTATATCTAGACTAACGAGAACCGTGTGTATAACCGTCTTCTATATCTAGACTAACGAGATCTCTCGTTATACATCCCGTCTTCTATATCTAGACTAACGAGATCCGTCTGTACAACCGTCTTCTATATCTAGACTAACGAGATCCGTCTGTACAACCGTCTTCTCTATCTGGACTAACGAGATCCGTCTGTACAACCGTCTTCTCTATCTGGACTAACGAGATCCGTCTGTACAACCATCTTCTATATCTAGACTAACGAGATCTCTCGTTATACAACCGTCTTCTATATCTAGACTAACGAAATCCGTCTGTAGAACCGTCTTCTATATCTAGACTAACGAGATCCGTCTGTACAACCGTCTTCTATATCTAGACTAACGAGATCCGTCTGTACAACCGTCTTCTATATCTGGACTTACGAGATGCGTCTGTACAACCGCCTTCTATATCTAGACTAACGAGATCCGTCTGTACAGCCGTCTTCTATATCTAGACTAACGAGATCCGTCGTTGTACAACCGTCTTCTATATCTAGAGTACCGAGATCCGTCTGTACAACCGTCTTCTATATCTAGACTAACGAGAACCGTCTCTATAACCGTCTTCTATATCTAGACTAACGATATCTCTCGATGTACAACCGTCTTCTATACCTAGACTAACGGGATCCGTCTGTACAACCGTCTTCTATATCTAGACTAACGAGATCTCTCGTTATACATCCCGTCTTCTATATCTAGACTAACGAGATCCGTCTGTACAACCGTCTTCTATATCTAGACTAACGAGATCCGTCTGTACAACCGTCTTCTCTATCTGGACTAACGAGATCCGTCTGTACAACCATCTTCTATATCTAGACTAACGAGATCTCTCGTTATACAACCGTCTTCTATATCTAGACTAACGAAATCCGTCTGTAGAACCGTCTTCTATATCTAGACTAACGAGATCCGTCTGTACAACCGTCTTCTATATCTAGACTAACGAGATCTCTCGTTATTCAACCGTCTTCTATATCTAGACTAACGAGGTCTCTCGTTATTCAACCGTCTTCTATATCTAGACTAACGAGATCTCTCGATATTCAACCGTCTTCTATATCTAGACTAACGAAATCCGTCTGTATAACCGTCTTCTATATCTAGACTAACGAGATCCGTCTGTATAACCGTCTTCTATATCAGACTAACGAGATCTCTCGTTATACAACCGTCTTCTATATCTAGACTAACGAGATCCGTCTGTACAACCGTCTTCTATATCTAGACTAACGAGATCCGTCTGTACAACCGTCTTCTATATCTAGACTAACGAGATCCGTCTTCTATATCTAGACTAACGAGCTCTGTGTGTACAACCGTCTTCTATGTCTAGACTAACGAGATCCGTCTGTACAACCGTCTTCTATATCTAGACTAACGAGATCCGTCAGTACAACCGTCTTCTTTATCTGGACTAACGAGATCCGTCTGTACAACCATCTTCTATATCTAGACTAACGAGATCTCTCGTTATACAACCCTCTTCTATATCTAGACTAACGAGATCCGTCTGCACAACCGTCTTCTATATCTAGACTAACGAGATCCGTCTGTACAACCGTCTTCTATATCTGGACTTACGAGATGCGTCTGTACAACCGCCTTCTATATCTAGACTAACGAGATCCGTCTGTACAGCCGTCTTCTATATCTAGACTAACGAGATCCGTCGTTGTACAACCGTCTTCTATATCTAGACTACCGAGATCCGTCTGTACAACCGTCTTCTATATCTAGACTAACGAGAACCGTCTGTATAACCGTCTTCTATATCTAGACTAACGAGATCTCTCGTTATACATCCCGTCTTCTATATCTAGACTAACGAGATCCGTCTGTACAACCGTCTTCTATATCTAGACTAACGAGATCCGTCTGTACAACCGTCTTCTATATCTAGACTAACGAGATCCGTCTGTACAACCATCTTCTATATCTAGACTAACGAGATCTCTCGATGTACAACCGTCTTCTATACCTAGACTAACGGGATCCGTCTGTACAACCGTCTTCTATATCTAGACTAACGAGATCTCTCGTTATACATGCCGTCTTCTATATCTAGACTAACGAGATCCGTCTGTACAACCGTCTTCTATATCTAGACTAACGAGATCCGTCTGTACAACCGTCTTCTCTATCTGGACTAACGAGATCCGTCTGTACAACCATCTTCTATATCTAGACTAACGAGATCTCTCGTTATACAACCGTCTTCTATATCTAGACTAACGAAATCCGTCTGTAGAACCGTCTTCTATATCTAGACTAACGAGATCCGTCTGTACAACCGTCTTCTATATCTAGACTAACGAGATCTCTCGTTATTCAACCGTCTTCTATATCTAGACTAACGAGGTCTCTCGTTATTCAACCGTCTTCTATATCTAGACTAACGAGATCTCTCGATATTCAACCGTCTTCTATATCTAGACTAACGAAATCCGTCTGTATAACCGTCTTCTATATCTAGACTAACGAGATCCGTCTGTATAACCGTCTTCTATATCAGACTAACGAGATCTCTCGTTATACAACCGTCTTCTATATCTAGACTAACGAGATCCGTCTGTACAACCGTCTTCTATATCTAGACTAACGAGATCCGTCTGTACAACCGTCTTCTATATCTAGACTAACGAGATCCGTCTGTACAACCGTCTTCTATATCTAGACTAACGAGATCCGCCTGTACAACAGTTTTCTATATCTAGACTAACGAGATACGTCGTTGGACAAACGTCTTCAATATCTAGACTAACGAGATCGGTCTGTACAACCGTCTTCTATATCTAGACTAACGAGATCCGTCTGTATAACCGTCTTCAATATCTAGACTAACGAGATCCGTCGTTGTACAACCGTCTTCTATATCTAGACTACCGAGATCCGTCTGTACAACCGTCTTCTATATCTAGACTAACGAGCTCTGTCTGTACAACCGTCTTCTATGTCTAGACTAACGAGATCCGTCTGTACAACCGCCTTCTATATCTAGACTAACGAGATCCGTCTGTACAACCGTCTTCTATATCTAGACTAACGATATACGTCTGTACAACCGTCTTCAATATCTAGATTAACGAGATCCGTCTGTACAACTGTTTTCTATATCTAGACCAACGTGATCCGTCTGTACAACCGTCTTCTATATCTAGACTAACGAGATACGTCTGTACAACCGTCATCTATATCTAGACTAACGAGATACGTCCTTGGACAAACGTCTTCAATATCTAGACTAACGAGATCCGTCGTTGTACAACCGTCTTCTATATCTAGACTAACGAGATCCGTCTGTACAACTGTTTTCTATATCTAGACCAACGTGATCCGTCTGTACAACCGTCTTCTATATCTACACTAACGAGATCTCTCGTTATTCAACCGTCTTCTATATCTAGACTAACGAGATCCGTCTGTATAACCGTCTTCTATATCTACACTAACGAGATACGTCGTTGTACAACCCTCTTCTATATCTAGACTAACGAGATCCGTCGTTGTACAACCCTCTTCTATATCTAGACTAACGAGATCCATCTGTGCAACCGTTTTCTATATCTAGACTAACGAGATACGTCGTTGGACAAACGTCTTCAATATCTAGACTAGCGAGATCCATCTGTACAACCGTCTTCTATATCTAGACTAACGAGTTCCGTCGTTGTACAACCGTCTTCTATATCTAGACTAACGAGATTCGTCTGTACAACCGTCTTCTATATCTAGACTAACGAGATCCGTCGTTGTACAACCCTCTTCTATATCTAGACTAACGAGATCCGTCTGTACAACAGTTTTCTATATCTAGACTAACGAGATACGTCGTTGGACAAACGTCTTCAATATCTAGACTAACGAGATCGGTCTGTACAACCGTCTTCTATATCTAGACTAACGAGATCCGTCGTTGTACAACCGTCTTCTATATCTATACTAACGAGATCTCTCGATGTACAACCGTCTTCTATATCTAGACTAACGAGATCCGTCTGTACAACCGTCTTCTATATCTGGACTAACGAGATCCGTCTGTACAACCATCTTCTATATCTAGACTAACGAGATCTCTCGTTATACAACCGTCTTCTATATCTAGACTAACGAAATCCGTCTGTAGAACCGTCTTCTATATCTAGACTAACGAGATCCGTCTGTACAACCGTCTTCTATATCTAGACTAACGAGATCCGTCGTTGTACAACCCTCTTCTATATCTAGACTACCGAGATCCGTCTGTACAACCGTCTTCTATATCTAGACTAACGAGAACCGTCTGTACAACCGTTTTCTATATCTAGACTAACGAGATCTCTCGATGTACAACCGTCTTCTATACCTAGACTAACGGGATCCGTCTGTACAACCGTCTTCTATATCAAGACTAACGAGGTCTCTCGTTATACATCCCGTCTTCTATATCTAGACTAACGAGATCCGTCTGTACAACCGTCTTCTATATCTAGACTAACGAGATCCGTCTGTACAACCGTCTTCTTTATCTGGACTAACGAGATCCGTCTGTACAACCATCTTCTATATCTAGACTAACGAGATCTCTCGTTATACAACCCTCTTCTATATCTAGACTAACGAGATCCGTCTGTACAACCGTCTTCTATATCTAGACTAACGAGATCCGTCTGTACAACCGTCTTCTATATCTAGACTAACGAGATCCGTCTGTACAACCGTCTTCTCTATCTGGACTAACGAGATCCGTCTGTACAACCATCTTCTATATCTAGACTAACGAGATCTCTCGTTATACAACCGTCTTCTGTATCTAGACTAACGAAATCCGTCTGTAGAACCGTCTTCTATATCTAGACTAACGAGATACGTCTGTACAACCGTCTTCTATATCTAGACTAACGAGATCCGTCGTTGTACAACCCTCTTCTATATCTAGACTAACGAGATCCGTCTGTACAACCGTCTTCTATATCTAGACTAACGAGATCTCTCGTTATTCAACCGTCTTCTATATCTAGACTAACGAGGTCTCTCGTTATTCAACCGTCTTCTATATCTAGACTAACGGGTCTCTCGTTATACAACCGTCTTCTATATCTAGACTAACGAGATCCGTCTGTACAACCGTCTTCTATATCTAGACTAACGAGATCCGTCTTCTATATCTAGACTAACGAGCTCTGTGTGTACAACCGTCTTCTATGTCTAGACTAACGAGATCCGTCTGTACAACCGTCTTCTATATCTAGACTAACGAGATCCGTCAGTACAACCGTCTTCTTTATCTGGACTAACGAGATCCGTCTCTACAACCATCTTCTATATCTAGACTAACGAGATCTCTCGTTATACAACCCTCTTCTATATCTAGACTAACGAGATCCGTCTGTACAACCGTCTTCTATATCTAGACTAACGAAATCCGTCTGTAGAACCGTCTTCTATATCTAGACTAACGAGATCCGTCTGTACAACCGTCTTCTATATCTAGACTAACGAGATCCGTCGTTGTACAACCCTCTTCTATATCTAGACTAACGAGATCCGTCTGTACAACCGTCTTCTATATCTAGACTAACGAGATCTCTCGTTATTCAACCGTCTTCTATATCTAGACTAACGAGGTCTCTCGTTATTCAACCGTCTTCTATATCTAGACTAACGGGTCTCTCGTTATACAACCGTCTTCTATATCTAGACTAACGAGATCCGTCTGTACAACCGTCTTCTATATCTAGACTAACGAGATCCGTCTGTACAACCGTCTTCTATATCTAGACTAACGAGATCCGTTGTTGTACAACCCTCTTCTATATCTAGACTAACGAGATGCGTCTGTACAACCGTTTTCTATATCTAGACTAACGAGATACGTCTGTACAACCGTCATCTATATCTAGACTAACGAGATACGTCCTTGGACAAACGTCTTCAATATCTAGACTAACGAGATCCGTCATTGCACAACCGTCTTCTATATCTAGACTAACGAGATCCGTCTGTACAACCGTCTTCTATATCTAGACCAACGAGATCCGTCTGTGCAACCGTCTTCTATATCTACACTAACGAGATACGTCGTTGTACAACCCTCTTCTATATCTAGACTAACGAGATCCGTCGTTGTACAACCCTCTTCTATATCTAGACTAACGAGATCCATCTGTGCAACCGTTTTCTATATCTAGACTAACGAGATACGTCGTTGGACAAACGTCTTCAATATCTAGACTAGCGAGATCCATCTGTACAACCGTCTTCTATATCTAGACTAACGAGTTCCGTCGTTGTACAACCGTCTTCTATATCTAGACTAACGAGATTCGTCTGTACAACCGTCTTCTATATCTAGACTAACGAGATCCGTCGTTGTACAACCCTCTTCTATATCTAGACTAACGAGATCCGTCTGTACAACAGTTTTCTATATCTAGACTAACGAGATACGTCGTTGGACAAACGTCTTCAATATCTAGACTAACGAGATCGGTCTGTACAACCGTCTTCTATATCTAGACTAACGAGATCCGTCGTTGTACAACCGTCTTCTATATCTATACTAACGAGATCTCTCGATGTACAACCGTCTTCTATATCTAGACTAACGAGATCCGTCTGTACAACCGTCTTCTATATCTGGACTAACGAGATCCGTCTGTACAACCATCTTCTATATCTAGACTAACGAGATCTCTCGTTATACAACCGTCTTCTATATCTAGACTAACGAAATCCGTCTGTAGAACCGTCTTCTATATCTAGACTAACGAGATCCGTCTGTACAACCGTCTTCTATATCTAGACTAACGAGATCCGTCGTTGTACAACCCTCTTCTATATCTAGACTAACGAGATCCGTCTGTACAACCGTCTTCTATATCTAGACTAACGAGATCCGTCTGTACAACCGTCTTCTATATCTGGACTTACGAGATGCGTCTGTACAACCGCCTTCTATATCTAGACTAACGAGATCCGTCTGTACAGCCGTCTTCTATATCTAGACTAACGAGATCCGTCGTTGTACAACCGTCTTCTATATCTAGACTACCGAGATCCGTCTGTACAACCGTCTTCTATATCTAGACTAACGAGAACCGTCTGTACAACCGTTTTCTATATCTAGACTAACGAGATCTCTCGATGTACAACCGTCTTCTATACCTAGACTAACGGGATCCGTCTGTACAACCGTCTTCTATATCAAGACTAACGAGGTCTCTCGTTATACATCCCGTCTTCTATATCTAGACTAACGAGATCCGTCTGTACAACCGTCTTCTATATCTAGACTAACGAGATCCGTCTGTACAACCGTCTTCTTTATCTGGACTAACGAGATCCGTCTGTACAACCATCTTCTATATCTAGACTAACGAGATCTCTCGTTATACAACCCTCTTCTATATCTAGACTAACGAGATCCGTCTGTACAACCGTCTTCTATATCTAGACTAACGAGATCCGTCTGTACAACCGTCTTCTATATCTAGACTAACGAGATCCGTCTGTACAACCGTCTTCTCTATCTGGACTAACGAGATCCGTCTGTACAACCATCTTCTATATCTAGACTAACGAGATCTCTCGTTATACAACCGTCTTCTATATCTAGACTAACGAAATCCGTCTGTAGAACCGTCTTCTATATCTAGACTAACGAGATCCGTCTGTACAACCGTCTTCTATATCTAGACTAACGAGATCCGTCGTTGTACAACCGTCTTCTATATCTAGACTAACGAGATCCGTCAGTACAACCGTCTTCTTTATCTGGACTAACGAGATCCGTCTGTACAACCATCTTCTATATCTAGACTAACGAGATCTCTCGTTATTCAACCGTCTTCTATATCTAGACTAACGGGTCTCTCGTTATACAACCGTCTTCTATATCTAGACTAACGAGATCCGTCTGTACAACCGTCTTCTATATCTAGACTAACGAGATCCGTCTTCTATATCTAGACTAACGAGCTCTGTGTGTACAACCGTCTTCTATGTCTAGACTAACGAGATCCGTCTGTACAACCGTCTTCTATATCTAGACTAACGAGATCCGTCAGTACAACCGTCTTCTTTATCTGGACTAACGAGATCCGTCTCTACAACCATCTTCTATATCTAGACTAACGAGATCTCTCGTTATACAACCCTCTTCTATATCTAGACTAACGAGATCCGTCTGTACAACCGTCTTCTATATCTAGACTAACGAGATCCGTCTGTACAACCGTCTTCTATATCTGGACTTACGAGATGCGTCTGTACAACCGCCTTCTATATCTAGACTAACGAGATCCGTCTGTACAGCCGTCTTCTATATCTAGACTAACGAGATCCGTCGTTGAACAACCGTCTTCTATATCTAGACTACCGAGATCCGTCTGTACAACCGTCTTCTATATCTAGACTAACGAGAACCGTCTGTATAACAGTCTTCTATATCTAGACTAACGAGATCTCTCGTTATACATCCCGTCTTCTATATCTAGACTAACGAGATCCGTCTGTACAACCGTCTTCTATATCTAGACTAACGAGATCCGTCTGTACAACCGTCTTCTATATCTAGACTAACGAGATCCGTCTGTACAACCATCTTCTATATCTAGACTAACGAGATCTCTCGTTATACAACCGTCTTCTATATCTAGACTAACGAAATCCGTCTGTAGAACCGTCTTCTATATCTAGACTAACGAGATCCGTCTGTACAACCGTCTTCTATATCTAGACTAACGAGATCCGTCGTTGTACAACCCTCTTCTATATCTAGACTAACGAGATCCGTCTGTACAACCGTCTTCTATATCTAGACTAACGAGATCTCTCGTTATTCAACCGTCTTCTATATCTAGACTAACGAGGTCTCTCGTTATTCAACCGTCTTCTATATCTAGACTAACGGGTCTCTCGTTATACAACCGTCTTCTATATCTAGACTAACGAGATCCGTCTGTACAACCGTCTTCTATATCTAGACTAACGAGATCCGTCTGTACAACCGTCTTCTATATCTAGACTAACGAGATCCGTTGTTGTACAACCCTCTTCTATATCTAGACTAACGAGATGCGTCTGTACAACCGTTTTCTATATCTAGACTAACGAGATACGTCTGTACAACCGTCATCTATATCTAGACTAACGAGATACGTCCTTGGACAAACGTCTTCAATATCTAGACTAACGAGATCCGTCTGTACAACCGTCTTCTATATCTAGACCAACGAGATCCGTCTGTGCAACCGTCTTCTATATCTACACTAACGAGATACGTCGTTGTACAACCCTCTTCTATATCTAGACTAACGAGATCCGTCGTTGTACAACCCTCTTCTATATCTAGACTAACGAGATCCATCTGTGCAACCGTTTTCTATATCTAGACTAACGAGATACGTCGTTGGACAAACGTCTTCAATATCTAGACTAGCGAGATCCATCTGTACAACCGTCTTCTATATCTAGACTAACGAGTTCCGTCGTTGTACAACCGTCTTCTATATCTAGACTAACGAGATTCGTCTGTACAACCGTCTTCTATATCTAGACTAACGAGATCCGTCGTTGTACAACCCTCTTCTATATCTAGACTAACGAGATCCGTCTGTACAACAGTTTTCTATATCTAGACTAACGAGATACGTCGTTGGACTAACGTCTTCAATATCTAGACTAACGAGATCGGTCTGTACAACCGTCTTCTATATCTAGACTAACGAGATCCGTCGTTGTACAACCGTCTTCTATATCTATACTAACGAGATCTCTCGATGTACAACCGTCTTCTATATCTAGACTAACGAGATCCGTCTGTACAACCGTCTTCTATATCTGGACTAACGAGATCCGTCTGTACAACCATCTTCTATATCTAGACTAACGAGATCTCTCGTTATACAACCGTCTTCTATATCTAGACTAACGAAATCCGTCTGTAGAACCGTCTTCTATATCTAGACTAACGAGATCCGTCTGTACAACCGTCTTCTATATCTAGACTAACGAGATCCGTCGTTGTACAACCCTCTTCTATATCTAGACTAACGAGATCCGTCTGTACAACCGTCTTCTATATCTAGACTAACGAGATCCGTCTGTACAACCGTCTTCTATATCTGGACTTACGAGATGCGTCTGTACAACCGCCTTCTATATCTAGACTACCGAGATCCGTCTGTACAACCGTTTTCTATATCTAGACTAACGAGATCTCTCGATGTACAACCGTCTTCTATACCTAGACTAACGGGATCCGTCTGTACAACCGTCTTCTATATCAAGACTAACGAGGTCTCTCGTTATACATCCCGTCTTCTATATCTAGACTAACGAGATCCGTCTGTACAACCGTCTTCTATATCTAGACTAACGAGATCCGTCTGTACAACCGTCTTCTTTATCTGGACTAACGAGATCCGTCTGTACAACCATCTTCTATATCTAGACTAACGAGATCTCTCGTTATACAACCCTCTTCTATATCTAGACTAACGAGATCCGTCTGTACAACCGTCTTCTATATCTAGACTAACGAGATCCGTCTGTACAACCGTCTTCTATATCTAGACTAACGAGATCCGTCTGTACAACCGTCTTCTCTATCTGGACTAACGAGATCCGTCTGTACAACCATCTTCTATATCTAGACTAACGAGATCTCTCGTTATACAACCGTCTTCTATATCTAGACTAACGAAATCCGTCTGTAGAACCGTCTTCTATATCTAGACTAACGAGATCCGCCTGTACAACCATCTTCTATATCTAGACTAACGAGATCTCTCGTTATACAACCGTCTTCTATATCTAGACTAACGAAATCCGTCTGTAGAACCGTCTTCTATATCTAGACTAACGAGATCCGTCTGTACAACCGTCTTCTATATCTAGACTAACGAGATCCGTCGTTGTACAACCCTCTTCTATATCTAGACTAACGAGATCCGTCTGTACAACCGTCTTCTATATCTAGACTAACGAGATCTCTCGTTATTCAACCGTCTTCTATATCTAGACTAACGAGGTCTCTCGTTATTCAACCGTCTTCTATATCTAGACTAACGGGTCTCTCGTTATACAGCCGTCTTCTATATCTAGACTAACGAGATCCGTCTGTACAACCGTCTTCTATATCTAGACTAACGAGATCCGCCTTCTATATCTAGACTAACGAGCTCTGTGTGTACAACCGTCTTCTATGTCTAGACTAACGAGATCCGTCTGTACAACCGTCTTCTATATCTAGACTAACGAGATCCGTCAGTACAACCGTCTTCTTTATCTGGACTAACGAGATCCGTCTGTACAACCATCTTCTATATCTAGACTAACGAGATCCGTCTGTACAACCGTCTTCTATATCTGGACTTACGAGATGCGTCTGTACAACCGCCTTCTATATCTAGACTAACGAGATCCGTCTGTACAGCCGTCTTCTATATCTAGACTAACGAGATCCGTCGTTGTACAACCGTCTTCTATATCTACACTACCGAGATCCGTCTGTACAACCGTCTTCTATATCTAGACTAACGAGAACCGTCTGTATAACCGTCTTCTATATCTAGACTAACGAGATCTCTCGTTATACATCCCGTCTTCTATATCTAGACTAACGAGATCCGTCTGTACAACCGTCTTCTATATCTAGACTAACGAGATCCGTCTGTACAACCGTCTTCTATATCTAGACTAACGAGATCCGTCTGTACAACCATCTTCTATATCTAGACTAACGAGATCTCTCGTTATACAACCGTCTTCTATATCTAGACTAACGAAATCCGTCTGTAGAACCGTCTTCTATATCTAGACTAACGAGATCCGTCTGTACAACCGTCTTCTATATCTAGACTAACGAGATCCGTCGTTGTACAACCCTCTTCTATATCTAGACTAACGAGATCCGTCTGTACAACCGTCTTCTATATCTAGACTAACGAGATCTCTCGTTATTCAACCGTCTTCTATATCTAGACTAACGAGGTCTCTCGTTATTCAACCGTCTTCTATATCTAGACTAACGGGTCTCTCGTTATACAACCGTCTTCTATATCTAGACTAACGAGATCCGTCTGTACAACCGTCTTCTATATCTAGACTAACGAGATCCGTCTGTACAACCGTCTTCTATATCTAGACTAACGAGATCTCTCGTTATTCAACCGTCTTCTATATCTAGACTAACGAGGTCTCTCGTTATTCAACCGTCTTCTATATCTAGACTAACGGGTCTCTCGTTATACAACCGTCTTCTATATCTAGACTAACGAGATCCGTCTGTACAACCGTCTTCTATGTCTAGACTAACGAGATCCGTCTGTACAACCGTCTTCTATATCTAGACTAACGAGATCCGTCAGTACAACCGTCTTCTTTATCTGGACTAACGAGATCCGTCTGTACAACCATCTTCTATATCTAGACTAACGAGATCTCTCGTTATACAACCCTCTTCTATATCTAGACTAACGAGATCCGTCTGTACAACCGTCTTCTATATCTAGACTAACGAGAACCATCTGTATAACCGTCTTCTATATCTAGACTAACGAGAACCGTCTGTATAACCGTCTTCTATATCTAGACTAACGAGATCTCTCGTTATACATCCCGTCTTCTATATCTAGACTAACGAGATCCGTCTGTACAACCGTCTTCTATATCTAGACTAACGAGATCCGTCTGTACAACCGTCTTCTATGTCTAGACTAACGAGATCCGTCTGTACAAACGTCTTCTATATCTGGACTAACGAGATCCGTCAGTACAACCGTCTTCTTTATCTGGACTAACGAGATCCGTCTGTACAACCATCTTCTATATCTAGACTAACGAGATCTCTCGTTATACAACCCTCTTCTATATCTAGACTAACGAGATCCGTCGTTGTACAACCCTCTTCTATATCTAGACTAACGAGATCCGTCTGTACAACAGTTTTCTATATCTAGACTAACGAGATACGTCGTTGGACTAACGTCTTCAATATCTAGACTAACGAGATCGGTCTGTACAACCGTCTTCTATATCTAGACTAACGAGATCCGTCGTTGTACAACCGTCTTCTATATCTATACTAACGAGATCTCTCGATGTACAACCGTCTTCTATATCTAGACTAACGAGATCCGTCTGTACAACCGTCTTCTATATCTGGACTAACGAGATCCGTCTGTACAACCATCTTCTATATCTAGACTAACGAGATCTCTCGTTATACAACCGTCTTCTATATCTAGACTAACGAAATCCGTCTGTAGAACCGTCTTCTATATCTAGACTAACGAGATCCGTCTGTACAACCGTCTTCTATATCTAGACTAACGAGATCCGTCGTTGTACAACCCTCTTCTATATCTAGACTAACGAGATCCGTCTGTACAACCGTCTTCTATATCTAGACTAACGAGATCCGTCTGTAGAACCGTCTTCTATATCTAGACTAACGAGATCCGTCTGTACAACCGTCTTCTATATCTAGACTAACGAGATCCGTCGTTGTACAACCCTCTTCTATATCTAGACTAACGAGATCCGTCTGTACAACCGTCTTCTATATCTAGACTAACGAGATCCGTCTGTACAACCGTCTTCTATATCTGGACTTACGAGATGCGTCTGTACAACCGCCTTCTATATCTAGACTAACGAGATCCGTCTGTACAGCCGTCTTATATATCTAGACTAACGAGTTCCGTCGTTGTACAACCGTCTTCTATATCTAGACTACCGAGATCCGTCTGTACAACCGTCTTCTATATCTAGACTAACGAGAACCGTCTGTACAACCGTTTTCTATATCTAGACTAACGAGATCTCTCGATGTACAACCGTCTTCTATACCTAGACTAACGGGATCCGTCTGTACAACCGTCTTCTATATCTAGACTAACGAGATCTCTCGTTATTCAACCGTCTTCTATATCTAGACTAACGAGGTCTCTCGTTATTCAACCGTCTTCTATATCTAGACTAACGGGTCTCTCGTTATACAACCGTCTTCTATATCTAGACTAACGAGATCCGTCTGTACAACCGTCTTCTATATCTAGACTAACGAGATCCGTCTGTACAACCGTCTTCTATATCTAGACTAACGAGATCCGTCAGTACAACCGTCTTCTTTATCTGGACTAACGAGATCCGTCTGTACAACCATCTTCTATATCTAGACTAACGAGATCTCTCGTTATACAACCCTCTTCTATATCTAGACTAACGAGATCCGTCTGTACAACCGTCTTCTATATCTAGACTAACGAGATCCGTCTGTACAACCGTCTTCTATATCTAGACTAACGAGATCTCTCGTTATTCAACCGTCTTCTATATCTAGACTAACGAGGTCTCTCGTTATTCAACCGTCTTCTATATCTAGACTAACGGGTCTCTCGTTATACAACCGTCTTCTATATCTAGACTAACGAGATCCGTCTGTACAACCGTCTTCTATATCTAGACTAACGAGATCCGTCTGTACAGCCGTCTTCTATATCTAGACTAACGAGATCCGTCGTTGTACAACCGTCTTCTATATCTAGACTACCGAGATCCGTCAGTACAACCGTCTTCTTTATCTGGACTAACGAGATCCGTCTGTACAGCCGTCTTCTATATCTAGACTAACGAGATCCGTCGTTGTACAACCGTCTTCTATATCTAGACTACCGAGATCCGTCTGTACAACCGTCTTCTATATCTAGACTAACGAGAACCGTCTGTATAACCGTCTTCTATATCTAGACTAACGAGATCTCTCGTTATACATCCCGTCTTCTATATCTAGACTAACGAGATCTCTCGTTATACAACCCTCTTCTATATCTAGACTAACGAGATCCGTCTGTACAACCGTCTTCTATATCTAGACTAACGAGATCCGTCTGTACAACCGTCTTCTATATCCGGACTTACGAGATGCGTCTGTACAACCGCCTTCTATATCTAGACTAACGAGATCCGTCTGTACAGCCGTCTTCTATATCTAGACTAACGAGATCCGTCGTTGTACAACCGTCTTCTATATCTAGACTACCGAGATCCGTCAGTACAACCGTCTTCTTTATCTGGACTAACGAGATCCGTCTGTACAGCCGTCTTCTATATCTAGACTAACGAGATCCGTCATTGTACAACCGTCTTCTATATCTAGACTACCGAGATCCGTCTGTACAACCGTCTTCTATATCTAGACTAACGAGAACCGTCTGTATAACCGTCTTCTATATCTAGACTAACGAGATCTCTCGTTATACATCCCGTCTTCTATATCTAGACTAACGAGATCCGTCTGTACAACCGTCTTCTATATCTAGACTAACGAGATCCGTCTGTACAACCGTCTTCTATATCTAGACTAACGAGATCCGTCTGTACAACCATCTTCTATATCTAGACTAACGAGATCTCTCGTTATACAACCGTCTTCTATATCTAGACTAACGAAATCCGTCTGTAGAACCGTCTTCTATATCTAGACTAACGAGATCCGTCTGTACAACCGTCTTCTATATCTAGACTAACGAGATCCGTCGTTGTACAACCCTCTTCTATATCTAGACTAACGAGATCCGTCTGTACAACCGTCTTCTATATCTAGACTAACGAGATCTCTCGTTATTCAACCGTCTTCTATATCTAGACTAACGAGGTCTCTCGTTATTCAACCGTCTTCTATATCTAGACTAACGGGTCTCTCGTTATACAACCGTCTTCTATATCTAGACTAACGAGATCCGTCTGTACAACCGTCTTCTATATCTAGACTAACGAGATCCGTCTGTACAACCGTCTTCTATATCTAGACTAACGAGATCTCTCGTTATTCAACCGTCTTCTATATCTAGACTAACGAGGTCTCTCGTTATTCAACCGTCTTCTATATCTAGACTAACGGGTCTCTCGTTATACAACCGTCTTCTATATCTAGACTAACGAGATCCGTCTGTACAACCGTCTTCTATGTCTAGACTAACGAGATCCGTCTGTACAACCGTCTTCTATATCTAGACTAACGAGATCCGTCAGTACAAGCGTCTTCTTTATCTGGACTAACGAGATCCGTCTGTACAACCATCTTCTATATCTAGACTAACGAGATCTCTCGTTATACAACCCTCTTCTATATCTAGACTAACGAGATCCGTCTGTACAACCGTCTTCTATATCTAGACTAACGAGAACCATCTGTATAACCGTCTTCTATATCTAGACTAACGAGAACCGTCTGTATAACCGTCTTCTATATCTAGACTAACGAGATCCGTCTGTACAACCGTCTTCTATATCTAGACTAACGAGATCCGTCTGTACAACCATCTTCTATATCTAGACTAACGAGATCCGTCTGTACAACCGTCTTCTATATCTAGACTAACGAGAACCATCTGTATAACCGTCTTCTATATCTAGACTAACGAGAACCGTCTGTATAACCGTCTTCTATATCTAGACTAACGAGATCCGTCTGTACAACCGTCTTCTATATCTAGACTAACGAGAACCATCTGTATAACCGTCTTCTATATCTAGACTAACGAGAACCGTCTGTATAACCGTCTTCTATATCTAGACTAACGAGATCTCTCGTTATACATCCCGTCTTCTATATCTAGACTAACGAGATCCGTCTGTACAACCGTCTTCTATATCTAGACTAACGAGATCCGTCTGTACAACCGTCTTCTATATCTAGACTAACGAGATCCGTCTGTACAACCGTCTTCTATATCTAGACTAACGAGATCCGTCTGTACAACCATCTTCTATATCTAGACTAACGAGATCTCTCGTTATACAACCGTCTTCTATATCTAGACTAACGAAATCCGTCTGTAGAACCGTCTTCTATATCTAGACTAACGAGATCCGTCTGTACAACCGTCTTCTATATCTAGACTAACGAGATCTCTCGTTATTCAACCGTCTTCTATATCTAGACTAACGAGATCCGTCTGTACAACCGTCTTCTATATCTAGACTAACGAGATCTCTCGTTATTCAACCGTCTTCTATATCTAGACTAACGAGGTCTCTCGTTATTCAACCGTCTTCTATATCTAGACTAACGAGATCCGTCTGTATAACCGTCTTCTATATCTAGACTAACGAGATCTCTCGTTATACAACCGTCTTCTATATCTAGACTAACGAGATCCGTCAGTACAAGCGTCTTCTTTATCTGGACTAACGAGATCCGTCTGTACAACCATCTTCTATATCTAGACTAACGAGATCTCTCGTTATACAACCCTCTTCTATATCTAGACTAACGAGATCCGTCTGTACAACCGTCTTCTATATCTAGACTAACGAGAACCATCTGTATAACCGTCTTCTATATCTAGACTAACGAGAACCGTCTGTATAACCGTCTTCTATATCTAGACTAACGAGATCTCTCGTTATACATCCCGTCTTCTATATCTAGACTAACGAGATCCGTCTGTACAACCGTCTTCTATATCTAGACTAACGAGATCCGTCTGTACAACCGTCTTCTATATCTAGACTAACGAGATCCGTCTGTACAACCGTCTTCTATATCTAGACTAACGAGATCCGTCTGTACAACCATCTTCTATATCTAGACTAACGAGATCTCTCGTTATACAACCGTCTTCTATATCTAGACTAACGAAATCCGTCTGTAGAACCGTCTTCTATATCTAGACTAACGAGATCCGTCTGTACAACCGTCTTCTATATCTAGACTAACGAGATCTCTCGTTATTCAACCGTCTTCTATATCTAGACTAACGAGGTCTCTCGTTATTCAACCGTCTTCTATATCTAGACTAACGGGTCTCTCGTTATACAACCGTCTTCTATATCTAGACTAACGAGATCCGTCTGTACAACCGTCTTCTATATCTAGACTAACGAGATCCGTCTTCTATATCTAGACTAACGAGCTCTGTGTGTACAACCGTCTTCTATGTCTAGACTAACGAGATCCGTCTGTACAACCGTCTTCTATATCTAGACTAACGAGATCCGTCAGTACAACCGTCTTCTTTATCTGGACTAACGAGATCCGTCTGTACAACCATCTTCTATATCTAGACTAACGAGATCTCTCGTTATACAACCCTCTTCTATATCTAGACTAACGAGATCCGTCTGTACAACCGTCTTCTATATCTAGACTAACGAGATCCGTCTGTACAACCGTCTTCTATATCTGGACTTACGAGATGCGTCTGTACAACCGCCTTCTATATCTAGACTAACGAGATCCGTCTGTACAGCCGTCTTCTATATCTAGACTAACGAGATCCGTCGTTGTACAACCGTTTTCTATATCTAGACTACCGAGATCCGTCTGTACAACCGTCTTCTATATCTAGACTAACGAGAACCGTCTGTATAACCGTCTTCTATATCTAGACTAACGATATCTCTCGATGTACAACCGTCTTCTATACCTAGACTAACGGGATCCGTCTGTACAACCGTCTTCTATATCTAGACTAACGAGATCTCTCGTTATACATCCCGTCTTCTATATCTAGACTAACGAGATCCGTCTGTACAACCGTCTTCTATATCTAGACTAACGAGATCCGTCTGTACAACCGTCTTCTCTATCTGGACTAACGAGATCCGTCTGTACAACCATCTTCTATATCTAGACTAACGAGATCTCTCGTTATACAACCGTCTTCTATATCTAGACTAACGAAATCCGTCTGTAGAACCGTCTTCTATATCTAGACTAACGAGATCCGTCTGTACAACCGTCTTCTATATCTAGACTAACGAGATCTCTCGTTATTCAACCGTCTTCTATATCTAGACTAACGAGATCTCTCGATATTCAACCGTCTTCTATATCTAGACTAACGAAATCCGTCTGTATAACCGTCTTCTATATCTAGACTAACGAGATCCGTCTGTATAACCGTCTTCTATATCTAGACTAACGAGATCTCTCGTTATACAACCGTCTTCTATATCTAGACTAACGAGATCCATCTGTGCAACCGTTTTCTATATCTAGACTAACGAGATCCGTCTGTACAACCGTCTTCTATATCTAGACTAACGAGATCCGTTTGTACAACCGTCTTCTATATCTAGACTAACGAGATCCGTCTGTACAACCGTCTTCTATATCTAGACTAACGAGATCCGTCTGTACAACCGTCTTCTATATCTAGACTACCGAGATCCGTCTGTACAACCGTCTTCTATATCTAGACTAACGAGAACCGTCTGTATAACCGTCTTCTATATCTAGACTAACGAGATCTCTCGTTATACATCCCGTCTTCTATATCTAGACTAACGAGATCTCTCGTTATACATCCCGTCTTCTATATCTAGACTAACGAGATCCGTCTGTACAACCGTCTTCTATATCTAGACTAACGAGATCCGTCTGTACAACCGTCTTCTATATCTAGACTAACGAGATCCGTCTGTACAACCATCTTCTATATCTAGACTAACGAGATCTCTCGTTATACAACCGTCTTCTATATCTAGACTAACGAAATCCGTCTGTAGAACCGTCTTCTATATCTAGACTAACGAGATCCGTCTGTACAACCGTCTTCTATATCTAGACTAACGAGATCCGTCGTTGTACAACCCTCTTCTATATCTAGACTAACGAGATCCGTCTGTACAACCGTCTTCTATATCTAGACTAACGAGATCTCTCGTTATTCAACCGTCTTCTATATCTAGACTAACGAGGTCTCTCGTTATTCAACCGTCTTCTATATCTAGACTAACGGGTCTCTCGTTATACAACCGTCTTCTATATCTAGACTAACGAGATCCGTCTGTACAACCGTCTTCTATATCTAGACTAACGAGATCCGTCTGTACAACCGTCTTCTATATCTAGACTAACGAGATCTCTCGTTATTCAACCGTCTTCTATATCTAGACTAACGAGGTCTCTCGTTATTCAACCGTCTTCTATATCTAGACTAACGGGTCTCTCGTTATACAACCGTCTTCTATATCTAGACTAACGAGATCCGTCTGTACAACCGTCTTCTATGTCTAGACTAACGAGATCCGTCTGTACAACCGTCTTCTATATCTAGACTAACGAGATCCGTCAGTACAACCGTCTTCTTTATCTGGACTAACGAGATCCGTCTGTACAACCATCTTCTATATCTAGACTAACGAGATCTCTCGTTATACAACCCTCTTCTATATCTAGACTAACGAGATCCGTCTGTACAACCGTCTTCTATATCTAGACTAACGAGAACCGTCTGTATAACCGTCTTCTATATCTAGACTAACGAGATCTCTCGTTATACATCCCGTCTTCTATATCTAGACTAACGAGATCCGTCTGTACAACCGTCTTCTATATCTAGACTAACGAGATCCGTCTGTACAACCATCTTCTATATCTAGACTAACGAGATCTCTCGTTATACAACCGTCTTCTATATCTAGACTAACGAAATCCGTCTGTAGAACCGTCTTCTATATCTAGACTAACGAGATCCGTCTGTACAACCGTCTTCTATATCTAGACTAACGAGATCCGTCGTTGTACAACCCTCTTCTATATCTAGACTAACGAGATCCGTCTGTACAACCGTCTTCTATATCTAGACTAACGAGATCTCTCGTTATTCAACCGTCTTCTATATCTAGACTAACGAGGTCTCTCGTTATTCAACCGTCTTCTATATCTAGACTAACGGGTCTCTCGTTATACAACCGTCTTCTATATCTAGACTAACGAGATCCGTCTGTACAACCGTCTTCTATATCTAGACTAACGAGATCCGTCTTCTATATCTAGACTAACGAGCTCTGTGTGTACAACCGTCTTCTATGTCTAGACTAACGAGATCCGTCTGTACAACCGTCTTCTATATCTAGACTAACGAGATCCGTCGTTGTACAACCGTCTTTTATATCTACACTAACGAGATCTCTCGTTGTACAACCGTCTTTTATATCTACACTAACGAGATCTCTCGTTATACAACCGTCTTCTATATCTAGACTAACGAGATCCGTCTGTACAACCGTCTTCTATATCTAGACTAACGAGATCTCTCGTTATACAACCGTCTTCTATATCTAGACTAACGAGATCTCTCGTTATACAGCCGTCTTCTATATCTAGACTAACGAGATCCGTCTGCGCAACCGTCTTCTATATCTAGACTAACGAGATCCGTTGTTGTACAACCCTCTTCTATATCTAGACTAACGAGATCCGTCGTTGTACAACCGTCTTCTATATCTAGACTAACGAGATACGTCTGTACAACCGTCATCTATATCTAGACTAACGAGATACGTCCTTGGACAAACGTCTTCAATATCTAGAAAAACGAGATCCGTCGTTGTACAACCGTCTTCTATATCTAGACTAACGAGATCCGTCGTTGTACAACCGTCTTTTATATCTACACTAACGAGATCTCTCGTTATACAACCGTCTTCTATATCTAGACTAACGAGATCCGTCTGTACAACCGTCTTCTATATCTAGACTAACGAGATCTCTCGTTATACAACCGTCTTCTATATCTAGACTAACGGGTCTCTCGTTATACAACCGTCTTCTATATCTAGACTAACGAGATCCGTCTGTACAACCGTCTTCTATATCTAGACTAACGAGATCCGTCTGTACAACCGTCTTCTCTATCTGGACTAACGAGATCTCTCGTTATACAACCGTCTTCTATATCTAGACTAACGGGTCTCTCGTTATACAACCGTCTTCTATATCTAGACTAACGAGATCCGTCTGTACAACCGTCTTCTATATCTAGACTAACGAGATCCGTCTTCTATATCTAGACTAACGAGCTCTGTGTGTACAACCGTCTTCTATGTCTAGACTAACGAGATCCGTCTGTACAACCGTCTTCTATATCTAGACTAACGAGATCCGTCAGTACAACCGTCTTCTTTATCTGGACTAACGAGATCCGTCTGTACAACCATCTTCTATATCTAGACTAACGAGATCTCTCGTTATACAACCCTCTTCTATATCTAGACTAACGAGATCCGTCTGTACAACCGTCTTCTATATCTAGACTAACGAGATCCGTCTGTACAACCGTCTTCTATATCTGGACTTACTAGATGCGTCTGTACAACCGCCTTCTATATCTAGACTAACGAGATCCGTCTGTACAGCCGTCTTCTATATCTAGACTAACGAGATCCGTCGTTGTACAACCGTCTTCTATATCTAGACTACCGAGATCCGTCTGTACAACCGTCTTCTATATCTAGACTAACGAGAACCGTCTGTATAACCGTCTTCTATATCTAGACTAACGAGATCTCTCGTTATACATCCCGTCTTCTATATCTAGACTAACGAGATCTCTCGTTATACATCCCGTCTTCTATATCTAGACTAACGAGATCCGTCTGTACAACCGTCTTCTATATCTAGACTAACGAGATCCGTCTGTACAACCGTCTTCTATATCTAGACTAACGAGATCCGTCTGTACAACCATCTTCTATATCTAGACTAACGAGATCTCTCGTTATACAACCGTCTTCTATATCTAGACTAACGAAATCCGTCTGTAGAACCGTCTTCTATATCTAGACTAACGAGATCCGTCTGTACAACCGTCTTCTATATCTAGACTAACGAGATCCGTCGTTGTACAACCCTCTTCTATATCTAGACTAACGAGATCCGTCTGTACAACCGTCTTCTATATCTAGACTAACGAGATCTCTCGTAATTCAACCGTCTTCTATATCTAGACTAACGAGGTCTCTCGTTATTCAACCGTCTTCTATATCTAGACTAACGGGTCTCTCGTTATACAACCGTTTTCTATATCTAGACTAACGAGATCCGTCTGTACAACCGTCTTCTATATCTAGACTAACGAGATCCGTCTGTACAACCGTCTTCTATATCTAGACTAACGAGATCTCTCGTTATTCAACCGTCTTCTATATCTAGACTAACGAGGTCTCTCGTTATTCAACCGTCTTCTATATCTAGACTAACGGGTCTCTCGTTATACAACCGTCTTCTATATCTAGACTAACGAGATCCGTCTGTACAACCGTCTTCTATGTCTAGACTAACGAGATCCGTCTGTACAACCGTCTTCTATATCTAGACTAACGAGATCCGTCAGTACAACCGTCTTCTTTATCTGGACTAACGAGATCCGTCTGTACAACCATCTTCTATATCTAGACTAACGAGATCTCTCGTTATACAACCCTCTTCTATATCTAGACTAACGAGATCCGTCTGTACAACCGTCTTCTATATCTAGACTAACGAGAACCATCTGTATAACCGTCTTCTATATCTAGACTAACGAGAACCGTCTGTATAACCGTCTTCTATATCTAGACTAACGAGATCTCTCGTTATACATCCCGTCTTCTATATCTAGACTAACGAGATCCGTCTGTACAACCGTCTTCTATATCTAGACTAACGACATCCGTCTGTACCACCGTCTTCTATATCTAGACTAACGAGATCCGTCTGTACAACCGTCTTCTATATCTAGACTAACGAGATCCGTCTGTACAACCATCTTCTATATCTAGACTAACGAGATCTCTCGTTATACAACCGTCTTCTATATCTAGACTAACGAAATCCGTCTGTAGAACCGTCTTCTATATCTAGACTAACGAGATCCGTCTGTACAACCGTCTTCTATATCTAGACTAACGAGATCCGTCGTTGTACAACCCTCTTCTATATCTAGACTAACGAGATCCGTCTGTACAACCGTCTTCTATATCTAGACTAACGAGATCTCTCGTTATTCAACCGTCTTCTATATCTAGACTAACGAGGTCTCTCGTTATTCAACCGTCTTCTATATCTAGACTAACGGGTCTCTCGTTATACAACCGTCTTCTATATCTAGACTAACGAGATCCGTCTGTACAACCGTCTTCTATATCTAGACTAACGAGATCCGTCTTCTATATCTAGACTAACGAGCTCTGTGTGTACAACCGTCTTCTATGTCTAGACTAACGAGATCCGTCTGTACAACCGTCTTCTATATCTAGACTAACGAGATCCGTCAGTACAACCGTCTTCTTTATCTGGACTAACGAGATCCGTCTGTACAACCATCTTCTATATCTAGACTAACGAGATCTCTCGTTATACAACCCTCTTCTATATCTAGACTAACGAGATCCGTCTGTACAACCGTCTTCTATATCTAGACTAACGAGATCCGTCTGTACAACCATCTTCTATATCTAGACTAACGAGATCTCTCGTTATACAACCGTCTTCTATATCTAGACTAACGAAATCCGTCTGTAGAACCGTCTTCTATATCTAGACTAACGAGATCCGTCTGTACAACCGTCTTCTATATCTAGACTAACGAGATCCGTCGTTGTACAACCCTCTTCTATATCTAGACTAACGAGATCCGTCTGTACAACCGTCTTCTATATCTAGACTAACGAGATCTCTCGTAATTCAACCGTCTTCTATATCTAGACTAACGAGGTCTCTCGTTATTCAACCGTCTTCTATATCTAGACTAACGGGTCTCTCGTTATACAACCGTTTTCTATATCTAGACTAACGAGATCCGTCTGTACAACCGTCTTCTATATCTAGACTAACGAGATCCGTCTGTACAACCGTCTTCTATATCTAGACTAACGAGATCTCTCGTTATTCAACCGTCTTCTATATCTAGACTAACGAGGTCTCTCGTTATTCAACCGTCTTCTATATCTAGACTAACGGGTCTCTCGTTATACAACCGTCTTCTATATCTAGACTAACGAGATCCGTCTGTACAACCGTCTTCTATGTCTAGACTAACGAGATCCGTCTGTACAACCGTCTTCTATATCTAGACTAACGAGATCCGTCAGTACAACCGTCTTCTTTATCTGGACTAACGAGATCCGTCTGTACAACCATCTTCTATATCTAGACTAACGAGATCTCTCGTTATACAACCCTCTTCTATATCTAGACTAACGAGATCCGTCTGTACAACCGTCTTCTATATCTAGACTAACGAGAACCATCTGTATAACCGTCTTCTATATCTAGACTAACGAGAACCGTCTGTATAACCGTCTTCTATATCTAGACTAACGAGATCTCTCGTTATACATCCCGTCTTCTATATCTAGACTAACGAGATCCGTCTGTACAACCGTCTTCTATATCTAGACTAACGACATCCGTCTGTACCACCGTCTTCTATATCTAGACTAACGAGATCCGTCTGTACAACCGTCTTCTATATCTAGACTAACGAGATCCGTCTGTACAACCATCTTCTATATCTAGACTAACGAGATCTCTCGTTATACAACCGTCTTCTATATCTAGACTAACGAAATCCGTCTGTAGAACCGTCTTCTATATCTAGACTAACGAGATCCGTCTGTACAACCGTCTTCTATATCTAGACTAACGAGATCCGTCGTTGTACAACCCTCTTCTATATCTAGACTAACGAGATCCGTCTGTACAACCGTCTTCTATATCTAGACTAACGAGATCTCTCGTTATTCAACCGTCTTCTATATCTAGACTAACGGGTCTCTCGTTATACAACCGTCTTCTATATCTAGACTAACGAAATCCGTCTGTAGAACCGTCTTCTATATCTAGACTAACGAGATCCGTCTGTACAACCGTCTTCTATATCTAGACTAACGAGATCCGTCGTTGTACAACCCTCTTCTATATCTAGACTAACGAGATCCGTCTGTACAACCGTCTTCTATATCTAGACTAACGAGATCTCTCGTAATTCAACCGTCTTCTATATCTAGACTAACGAGGTCTCTCGTTATTCAACCGTCTTCTATATCTAGACTAACGAGATCTCTCGTTATACATCCCGTCTTCTATATCTAGACTAACGAGATCTCTCGTTATACATCCCGTCTTCTATATCTAGACTAACGAGATCCGTCTGTACAACCGTCTTCTATATCTAGACTAACGAGATCCGTCTGTACAACCGTCTTCTATATCTAGACTAACGAGATCCGTCTGTACAACCATCTTCTATATCTAGACTAACGAGATCTCTCGTTATACAACCGTCTTCTATATCTAGACTAACGAAATCCGTCTGTAGAACCGTCTTCTATATCTAGACTAACGAGATCCGTCTGTACAACCGTCTTCTATATCTAGACTAACGAGATCCGTCGTTGTACAACCCTCTTCTATATCTAGACTAACGAGATCCGTCTGTACAACCGTCTTCTATATCTAGACTAACGAGATCTCTCGTAATTCAACCGTCTTCTATATCTAGACTAACGAGGTCTCTCGTTATTCAACCGTCTTCTATATCTAGACTAACGGGTCTCTCGTTATACAACCGTTTTCTATATCTAGACTAACGAGATCCGTCTGTACAACCGTCTTCTATATCTAGACTAACGAGATCCGTCTGTACAACCGTCTTCTATATCTAGACTAACGAGATCTCTCGTTATTCAACCGTCTTCTATATCTAGACTAACGAGGTCTCTCGTTATTCAACCGTCTTCTATATCTAGACTAACGGGTCTCTCGTTATACAACCGTCTTCTATATCTAGACTAACGAGATCCGTCTGTACAACCGTCTTCTATGTCTAGACTAACGAGATCCGTCTGTACAACCGTCTTCTATATCTAGACTAACGAGATCCGTCAGTACAACCGTCTTCTTTATCTGGACTAACGAGATCCGTCTGTACAACCATCTTCTATATCTAGACTAACGAGATCTCTCGTTATACAACCCTCTTCTATATCTAGACTAACGAGATCCGTCTGTACAACCGTCTTCTATATCTAGACTAACGAGAACCATCTGTATAACCGTCTTCTATATCTAGACTAACGAGAACCGTCTGTATAACCGTCTTCTATATCTAGACTAACGAGATCTCTCGTTATACATCCCGTCTTCTATATCTAGACTAACGAGATCCGTCTGTACAACCGTCTTCTATATCTAGACTAACGACATCCGTCTGTACCACCGTCTTCTATATCTAGACTAACGAGATCCGTCTGTACAACCGTCTTCTATATCTAGACTAACGAGATCCGTCTGTACAACCATCTTCTATATCTAGACTAACGAGATCTCTCGTTATACAACCGTCTTCTATATCTAGACTAACGAAATCCGTCTGTAGAACCGTCTTCTATATCTAGACTAACGAGATCCGTCTGTACAACCGTCTTCTATATCTAGACTAACGAGATCCGTCGTTGTACAACCCTCTTCTATATCTAGACTAACGAGATCCGTCTGTACAACCGTCTTCTATATCTAGACTAACGAGATCTCTCGTTATTCAACCGTCTTCTATATCTAGACTAACGAGGTCTCTCGTTATTCAACCGTCTTCTATATCTAGACTAACGGGTCTCTCGTTATACAACCGTCTTCTATATCTAGACTAACGAGATCCGTCTGTACAACCGTCTTCTATATCTAGACTAACGAGATCCGTCTTCTATATCTAGACTAACGAGCTCTGTGTGTACAACCGTCTTCTATGTCTAGACTAACGAGATCCGTCTGTACAACCGTCTTCTATATCTAGACTAACGAGATCCGTCAGTACAACCGTCTTCTTTATCTGGACTAACGAGATCCGTCTGTACAACCATCTTCTATATCTAGACTAACGAGATCTCTCGTTATACAACCCTCTTCTATATCTAGACTAACGAGATCCGTCTGTACAACCGTCTTCTATATCTAGACTAACGAGATCCGTCTGTACAACCATCTTCTATATCTAGACTAACGAGATCTCTCGTTATACAACCGTCTTCTATATCTAGACTAACGAAATCCGTCTGTAGAACCGTCTTCTATATCTAGACTAACGAGATCCGTCTGTACAACCGTCTTCTATATCTAGACTAACGAGATCCGTCGTTGTACAACCCTCTTCTATATCTAGACTAACGAGATCCGTCTGTACAACCGTCTTCTATATCTAGACTAACGAGATCTCTCGTAATTCAACCGTCTTCTATATCTAGACTAACGAGGTCTCTCGTTATTCAACCGTCTTCTATATCTAGACTAACGGGTCTCTCGTTATACAACCGTTTTCTATATCTAGACTAACGAGATCCGTCTGTACAACCGTCTTCTATATCTAGACTAACGAGATCCGTCTGTACAACCGTCTTCTATATCTAGACTAACGAGATCTCTCGTTATTCAACCGTCTTCTATATCTAGACTAACGAGGTCTCTCGTTATTCAACCGTCTTCTATATCTAGACTAACGGGTCTCTCGTTATACAACCGTCTTCTATATCTAGACTAACGAGATCCGTCTGTACAACCGTCTTCTATGTCTAGACTAACGAGATCCGTCTGTACAACCGTCTTCTATATCTAGACTAACGAGATCCGTCAGTACAACCGTCTTCTTTATCTGGACTAACGAGATCCGTCTGTACAACCATCTTCTATATCTAGACTAACGAGATCTCTCGTTATACAACCCTCTTCTATATCTAGACTAACGAGATCCGTCTGTACAACCGTCTTCTATATCTAGACTAACGAGAACCATCTGTATAACCGTCTTCTATATCTAGACTAACGAGAACCGTCTGTATAACCGTCTTCTATATCTAGACTAACGAGATCTCTCGTTATACATCCCGTCTTCTATATCTAGACTAACGAGATCCGTCTGTACAACCGTCTTCTATATCTAGACTAACGACATCCGTCTGTACCACCGTCTTCTATATCTAGACTAACGAGATCCGTCTGTACAACCGTCTTCTATATCTAGACTAACGAGATCCGTCTGTACAACCATCTTCTATATCTAGACTAACGAGATCTCTCGTTATACAACCGTCTTCTATATCTAGACTAACGAAATCCGTCTGTAGAACCGTCTTCTATATCTAGACTAACGAGATCCGTCTGTACAACCGTCTTCTATATCTAGACTAACGAGATCCGTCGTTGTACAACCCTCTTCTATATCTAGACTAACGAGATCCGTCTGTACAACCGTCTTCTATATCTAGACTAACGAGATCTCTCGTTATTCAACCGTCTTCTATATCTAGACTAACGGGTCTCTCGTTATACAACCGTCTTCTATATCTAGACTAACGAAATCCGTCTGTAGAACCGTCTTCTATATCTAGACTAACGAGATCCGTCTGTACAACCGTCTTCTATATCTAGACTAACGAGATCCGTCGTTGTACAACCCTCTTCTATATCTAGACTAACGAGATCCGTCTGTACAACCGTCTTCTATATCTAGACTAACGAGATCTCTCGTAATTCAACCGTCTTCTATATCTAGACTAACGAGGTCTCTCGTTATTCAACCGTCTTCTATATCTAGACTAACGGGTCTCTCGTTATACAACCGTTTTCTATATCTAGACTAACGAGATCCGTCTGTACAACCGTCTTCTATATCTAGACTAACGAGATCCGTCTGTACAACCGTCTTCTATATCTAGACTAACGAGATCCGTCTGTACAACCATCTTCTATATCTAGACTAACGAGATCTCTCGTTATACAACCGTCTTCTATATCTAGACTAACGAAATCCGTCTGTAGAACCGTCTTCTATATCTAGACTAACGAGATCCGTCTGTACAACCGTCTTCTATATCTAGACTAACGAGATCCGTCGTTGTACAACCCTCTTCTATATCTAGACTAACGAGATCCGTCTGTACAACCGTCTTCTATATCTAGACTAACGAGATCTCTCGTAATTCAACCGTCTTCTATATCTAGACTAACGAGGTCTCTCGTTATTCAACCGTCTTCTATATCTAGACTAACGGGTCTCTCGTTATACAACCGTTTTCTATATCTAGACTAACGAGATCCGTCTGTACAACCGTCTTCTATATCTAGACTAACGAGATCCGTCTGTACAACCGTCTTCTATATCTAGACTAACGAGATCTCTCGTTATTCAACCGTCTTCTATATCTAGACTAACGAGGTCTCTCGTTATTCAACCGTCTTCTATATCTAGACTAACGGGTCTCTCGTTATACAACCGTCTTCTATATCTAGACTAACGAGATCCGTCTGTACAACCGTCTTCTATGTCTAGACTAACGAGATCCGTCTGTACAACCGTCTTCTATATCTAGACTAACGAGATCCGTCAGTACAACCGTCTTCTTTATCTGGACTAACGAGATCCGTCTGTACAACCATCTTCTATATCTAGACTAACGAGATCTCTCGTTATACAACCCTCTTCTATATCTAGACTAACGAGATCCGTCTGTACAACCGTCTTCTATATCTAGACTAACGAGAACCATCTGTATAACCGTCTTCTATATCTAGACTAACGAGAACCGTCTGTATAACCGTCTTCTATATCTAGACTAACGAGATCTCTCGTTATACATCCCGTCTTCTATATCTAGACTAACGAGATCCGTCTGTACAACCGTCTTCTATATCTAGACTAACGACATCCGTCTGTACCACCGTCTTCTATATCTAGACTAACGAGATCCGTCTGTACAACCGTCTTCTATATCTAGACTAACGAGATCCGTCTGTACAACCATCTTCTATATCTAGACTAACGAGATCTCTCGTTATACAACCGTCTTCTATATCTAGACTAACGAAATCCGTCTGTAGAACCGTCTTCTATATCTAGACTAACGAGATCCGTCTGTACAACCGTCTTCTATATCTAGACTAACGAGATCCGTCGTTGTACAACCCTCTTCTATATCTAGACTAACGAGATCCGTCTGTACAACCGTCTTCTATATCTAGACTAACGAGATCTCTCGTTATTCAACCGTCTTCTATATCTAGACTAACGAGGTCTCTCGTTATTCAACCGTCTTCTATATCTAGACTAACGGGTCTCTCGTTATACAACCGTCTTCTATATCTAGACTAACGAGATCCGTCTGTACAACCGTCTTCTATATCTAGACTAACGAGATCCGTCTTCTATATCTAGACTAACGAGCTCTGTGTGTACAACCGTCTTCTATGTCTAGACTAACGAGATCCGTCTGTACAACCGTCTTCTATATCTAGACTAACGAGATCCGTCAGTACAACCGTCTTCTTTATCTGGACTAACGAGATCCGTCTGTACAACCATCTTCTATATCTAGACTAACGAGATCTCTCGTTATACAACCCTCTTCTATATCTAGACTAACGAGATCCGTCTGTACAACCGTCTTCTATATCTAGACTAACGAGATCCGTCTGTACAACCGTCTTCTATATCTGGACTTACGAGATGCGTCTGTACAACCGCCTTCTATATCTAGACTAACGAGATCCGTCTGTACAGCCGTCTTCTATATCTAGACTAACGAGATCCGTCGTTGTACAACCGTCTTCTATATCTAGACTACCGAGATCCGTCTGTACAACCGTCTTCTATATCTAGACTAACGAGAACCGTCTGTATAACCGTCTTCTATATCTAGACTAACGATATCTCTCGATGTACAACCGTCTTCTATACCTAGACTAACGGGATCCGTCTGTACAACCGTCTTCTATATCTAGACTAACGAGATCCGTCTGTACAACCGTCTTCTATATCTAGACTAACGAGATCCGTCTGTACAACCCTCTTCTATATCTAGACTAACGAGATCCGTCTGTACAACCGTCTTCTATATCTAGACTAACGAGATCCGTCTGTACAACCGTCTTCTATATCTGGACTTACGAGATGCGTCTGTACAACCGCCTTCTATATCTAGACTAACGAGATCCGTCTGTACAGCCGTCTTATATATCTAGACTAACGAGTTCCGTCGTTGTACAACCGTCTTCTATATCTAGACTACCGAGATCCGTCTGTACAACCGTCTTCTATATCTAGACTAACGAGAACCGTCTGTACAACCGTTTTCTATATCTAGACTAACGAGATCTCTCGATGTACAACCGTCTTCTATACCTAGACTAACGGGATCCGTCTGTACAACCGTCTTCTATATCTAGACTAACGAGATCTCTCGTTATTCAACCGTCTTCTATATCTAGACTAACGAGGTCTCTCGTTATTCATCCGTCTTCTATATCTAGACTAACGGGTCTCTCGTTATACAACCGTCTTCTATATCTAGACTAACGAGATCCGTCTGTACAACCGTCTTCTATATCTAGACTAACGAGATCCGTCTTCTATATCTAGACTAACGAGCTCTGTGTGTACAACCGTCTTCTATGTCTAGACTAACGAGATCCGTCTGTACAACCGTCTTCTATATCTAGACTAACGAGATCCGTCAGTACAACCGTCTTCTTTATCTGGACTAACGAGATCCGTCTGTACAACCATCTTCTATATCTAGACTAACGAGATCTCTCGTTATACAACCCTCTTCTATATCTAGACTAACGAGATCCGTCTGTACAACCGTCTTCTATATCTAGACTAACGAGATCCGTCTGTACAACCGTCTTCTATATCTAGACTAACGAGATCTCTCGTTATTCAACCGTCTTCTATATCTAGACTAACGAGGTCTCTCGTTATTCAACCGTCTTCTATATCTAGACTAACGGGTCTCTCGTTATACAACCGTCTTCTATATCTAGACTAACGAGATCCGTCTGTACAACCGTCTTCTATATCTAGACTAACGAGATCCGTCTTCTATATCTAGACTAACGAGCTCTGTGTGTACAACCGTCTTCTATGTCTAGACTAACGAGATCCGTCTGTACAACCGTCTTCTATATCTAGACTAACGAGATCCGTCAGTACAACCGTCTTCTTTATCTGGACTAACGAGATCCGTCTGTACAACCATCTTCTATATCTAGACTAACGAGATCTCTCGTTATACAACCCTCTTCTATATCTAGACTAACGAGATCCGTCTGTACAACCGTCTTCTATATCTAGACTAACGAGATCCGTCTGTACAACCGTCTTCTATATCTGGACTTACGAGATGCGTCTGTACAACCGCCTTCTATATCTAGACTAACGAGATCCGTCTGTACAGCCGTCTTCTATATCTAGACTAACGAGATCCGTCGTTGTACAACCGTCTTCTATATCTAGACTAACGAGATCCGTCTGTACAACCCTCTTCTATATCTAGACTAACGAGATCCGTCTGTACAACCGTCTTCTATATCTAGACTAACGAGATCCGTCTGTACAACCGTCTTCTATATCTGGACTTACGAGATGCGTCTGTACAACCGCCTTCTATATCTAGACTAACGAGATCCGTCTGTACAGCCGTCTTATATATCTAGACTAACGAGATCCGTCTGTACAACCGTCTTCTATATCTAGACTAACGAGATCCGTCTGTACAACCGTCTTCTATATCTAGACTAACGAGATCTCTCGTTATTCAACCGTCTTCTATATCTAGACTAACGAGGTCTCTCGTTATTCAACCGTCTTCTATATCTAGACTAACGGGTCTCTCGTTATACAACCGTCTTCTATATCTAGACTAACGAGATCCGTCTGTACAACCGTCTTCTATATCTAGACTAACGAGATCCGTCTGTACAGCCGTCTTCTATATCTAGACTAACGAGATCCGTCGTTGTACAACCGTCTTCTATATCTAGACTACCGAGATCCGTCAGTACAACCGTCTTCTTTATCTGGACTAACGAGATCCGTCTGTACAGCCGTCTTCTATATCTAGACTAACGAGATCCGTCGTTGTACAACCGTCTTCTATATCTAGACTACCGAGATCCGTCTGTACAACCGTCTTCTATATCTAGACTAACGAGAACCGTCTGTATAACCGTCTTCTATATCTAGACTAACGAGATCTCTCGTTATACATCCCGTCTTCTATATCTAGACTAACGAGATCTCTCGTTATACAACCCTCTTCTATATCTAGACTAACGAGATCCGTCTGTACAACCGTCTTCTATATCTAGACTAACGAGATCCGTCTGTACAACCGTCTTCTATATCCGGACTTACGAGATGCGTCTGTACAACCGCCTTCTATATCTAGACTAACGAGATCCGTCTGTACAGCCGTCTTCTATATCTAGACTAACGAGATCCGTCGTTGTACAACCGTCTTCTATATCTAGACTACCGAGATCCGTCAGTACAACCGTCTTCTTTATCTGGACTAACGAGATCCGTCTGTACAGCCGTCTTCTATATCTAGACTAACGAGATCCGTCATTGTACAACCGTCTTCTATATCTAGACTACCGAGATCCGTCTGTACAACCGTCTTCTATATCTAGACTAACGAGAACCGTCTGTATAACCGTCTTCTATATCTAGACTAACGAGATCTCTCGTTATACATCCCGTCTTCTATATCTAGACTAACGAGATCCGTCTGTACAACCGTCTTCTATATCTAGACTAACGAGATCCGTCTGTACAACCGTCTTCTATATCTAGACTAACGAGATCCGTCTGTACAACCATCTTCTATATCTAGACTAACGAGATCTCTCGTTATACAACCGTCTTCTATATCTAGACTAACGAAATCCGTCTGTAGAACCGTCTTCTATATCTAGACTAACGAGATCCGTCTGTACAACCGTCTTCTATATCTAGACTAACGAGATCCGTCGTTGTACAACCCTCTTCTATATCTAGACTAACGAGATCCGTCTGTACAACCGTCTTCTATATCTAGACTAACGAGATCTCTCGTTATTCAACCGTCTTCTATATCTAGACTAACGAGGTCTCTCGTTATTCAACCGTCTTCTATATCTAGACTAACGGGTCTCTCGTTATACAACCGTCTTCTATATCTAGACTAACGAGATCCGTCTGTACAACCGTCTTCTATATCTAGACTAACGAGATCCGTCTGTACAACCGTCTTCTATATCTAGACTAACGAGATCTCTCGTTATTCAACCGTCTTCTATATCTAGACTAACGAGGTCTCTCGTTATTCAACCGTCTTCTATATCTAGACTAACGGGTCTCTCGTTATACAACCGTCTTCTATATCTAGACTAACGAGATCCGTCTGTACAACCGTCTTCTATGTCTAGACTAACGAGATCCGTCTGTACAACCGTCTTCTATATCTAGACTAACGAGATCCGTCAGTACAAGCGTCTTCTTTATCTGGACTAACGAGATCCGTCTGTACAACCATCTTCTATATCTAGACTAACGAGATCTCTCGTTATACAACCCTCTTCTATATCTAGACTAACGAGATCCGTCTGTACAACCGTCTTCTATATCTAGACTAACGAGAACCATCTGTATAACCGTCTTCTATATCTAGACTAACGAGAACCGTCTGTATAACCGTCTTCTATATCTAGACTAACGAGATCCGTCTGTACAACCGTCTTCTATATCTAGACTAACGAGATCCGTCTGTACAACCATCTTCTATATCTAGACTAACGAGATCCGTCTGTACAACCGTCTTCTATATCTAGACTAACGAGAACCATCTGTATAACCGTCTTCTATATCTAGACTAACGAGAACCGTCTGTATAACCGTCTTCTATATCTAGACTAACGAGATCCGTCTGTACAACCGTCTTCTATATCTAGACTAACGAGAACCATCTGTATAACCGTCTTCTATATCTAGACTAACGAGAACCGTCTGTATAACCGTCTTCTATATCTAGACTAACGAGATCTCTCGTTATACATCCCGTCTTCTATATCTAGACTAACGAGATCCGTCTGTACAACCGTCTTCTATATCTAGACTAACGAGATCCGTCTGTACAACCGTCTTCTATATCTAGACTAACGAGATCCGTCTGTACAACCGTCTTCTATATCTAGACTAACGAGATCCGTCTGTACAACCATCTTCTATATCTAGACTAACGAGATCTCTCGTTATACAACCGTCTTCTATATCTAGACTAACGAAATCCGTCTGTAGAACCGTCTTCTATATCTAGACTAACGAGATCCGTCTGTACAACCGTCTTCTATATCTAGACTAACGAGATCTCTCGTTATTCAACCGTCTTCTATATCTAGACTAACGAGATCCGTCTGTACAACCGTCTTCTATATCTAGACTAACGAGATCTCTCGTTATTCAACCGTCTTCTATATCTAGACTAACGAGATCCGTCTGTATAACCGTCTTCTATATCTAGACTAACGAGATCTCTCGTTATACAACCGTCTTCTATATCTAGACTAACGAGATCCGTCATTACAAGCGTCTTCTTTATCTGGACTAACGAGATCCGTCTGTACAACCATCTTCTATATCTAGACTAACGAGATCTCTCGTTATACAACCCTCTTCTATATCTAGACTAACGAGATCCGTCTGTACAACCGTCTTCTATATCTAGACTAACGAGAACCATCTGTATAACCGTCTTCTATATCTAGACTAACGAGAACCGTCTGTATAACCGTCTTCTATATCTAGACTAACGAGATCTCTCGTTATACATCCCGTCTTCTATATCTAGACTAACGAGATCCGTCTGTACAACCGTCTTCTATATCTAGACTAACGAGATCCGTCTGTACAACCGTCTTCTATATCTAGACTAACGAGATCCGTCTGTACAACCGTCTTCTATATCTAGACTAACGAGATCCGTCTGTACAACCATCTTCTATATCTAGACTAACGAGATCTCTCGTTATACAACCGTCTTCTATATCTAGACTAACGAAATCCGTCTGTAGAACCGTCTTCTATATCTAGACTAACGAGATCCGTCTGTACAACCGTCTTCTATATCTAGACTAACGAGATCTCTCGTTATTCAACCGTCTTCTATATCTAGACTAACGAGGTCTCTCGTTATTCAACCGTCTTCTATATCTAGACTAACGGGTCTCTCGTTATACAACCGTCTTCTATATCTAGACTAACGAGATCCGTCTGTACAACCGTCTTCTATATCTAGACTAACGAGATCCGTCTTCTATATCTAGACTAACGAGCTCTGTGTGTACAACCGTCTTCTATGTCTAGACTAACGAGATCCGTCTGTACAACCGTCTTCTATATCTAGACTAACGAGATCCGTCAGTACAACCGTCTTCTTTATCTGGACTAACGAGATCCGTCTGTACAACCATCTTCTATATCTAGACTAACGAGATCTCTCGTTATACAACCCTCTTCTATATCTAGACTAACGAGATCCGTCTGTACAACCGTCTTCTATATCTAGACTAACGAGATCCGTCTGTACAACCGTCTTCTATATCTGGACTTACGAGATGCGTCTGTACAACCGCCTTCTATATCTAGACTAACGAGATCCGTCTGTACAGCCGTCTTCTATATCTAGACTAACGAGATCCGTCGTTGTACAACCGTCTTCTATATCTAGACTACCGAGATCCGTCTGTACAACCGTCTTCTATATCTAGACTAACGAGAACCGTCTGTATAACCGTCTTCTATATCTAGACTAACGATATCTCTCGATGTACAACCGTCTTCTATACCTAGACTAACGGGATCCGTCTGTACAACCGTCTTCTATATCTAGACTAACGAGATCTCTCGTTATACATCCCGTCTTCTATATCTAGACTAACGAGATCCGTCTGTACAACCGTCTTCTATATCTAGACTAACGAGATCCGTCTGTACAACCGTCTTCTCTATCTGGACTAACGAGATCCGTCTGTACAACCATCTTCTATATCTAGACTAACGAGATCTCTCGTTATACAACCGTCTTCTATATCTAGACTAACGAAATCCGTCTGTAGAACCGTCTTCTATATCTAGACTAACGAGATCCGTCTGTACAACCGTCTTCTATATCTAGACTAACGAGATCTCTCGTTATTCAACCGTCTTCTATATCTAGACTAACGAGATCTCTCGATATTCAACCGTCTTCTATATCTAGACTAACGAAATCCGTCTGTATAACCGTCTTCTATATCTAGACTAACGAGATCCGTCTGTATAACCGTCTTCTATATCTAGACTAACGAGATCTCTCGTTATACAACCGTCTTCTATATCTAGACTAACGAGATCCATCTGTGCAACCGTTTTCTATATCTAGACTAACGAGATCCGTCTGTACAACCGTCTTCTATATCTAGACTAACGAGATCCGTTTGTACAACCGTCTTCTATATCTAGACTAACGAGATCCGTCTGTACAACCGTCTTCTATATCTAGACTAACGAGATCCGTCTGTACAACCGTCTTCTATATCTAGACTACCGAGATCCGTCTGTACAACCGTCTTCTATATCTAGACTAACGAGAACCGTCTGTATAACCGTCTTCTATATCTAGACTAACGAGATCTCTCGTTATACATCCCGTCTTCTATATCTAGACTAACGAGATCTCTCGTTATACATCCCGTCTTCTATATCTAGACTAACGAGATCCGTCTGTACAACCGTCTTCTATATCTAGACTAACGAGATCCGTCTGTACAACCGTCTTCTATATCTAGACTAACGAGATCCGTCTGTACAACCATCTTCTATATCTAGACTAACGAGATCTCTCGTTATACAACCGTCTTCTATATCTAGACTAACGAAATCCGTCTGTAGAACCGTCTTCTATATCTAGACTAACGAGATCCGTCTGTACAACCGTCTTCTATATCTAGACTAACGAGATCCGTCGTTGTACAACCCTCTTCTATATCTAGACTAACGAGATCCGTCTGTACAACCGTCTTCTATATCTAGACTAACGAGATCTCTCGTTATTCAACCGTCTTCTATATCTAGACTAACGAGGTCTCTCGTTATTCAACCGTCTTCTATATCTAGACTAACGGGTCTCTCGTTATACAACCGTCTTCTATATCTAGACTAACGAGATCCGTCTGTACAACCGTCTTCTATATCTAGACTAACGAGATCCGTCTGTACAACCGTCTTCTATATCTAGACTAACGAGATCTCTCGTTATTCAACCGTCTTCTATATCTAGACTAACGAGGTCTCTCGTTATTCAACCGTCTTCTATATCTAGACTAACGGGTCTCTCGTTATACAACCGTCTTCTATATCTAGACTAACGAGATCCGTCTGTACAACCGTCTTCTATGTCTAGACTAACGAGATCCGTCTGTACAACCGTCTTCTATATCTAGACTAACGAGATCCGTCAGTACAACCGTCTTCTTTATCTGGACTAACGAGATCCGTCTGTACAACCATCTTCTATATCTAGACTAACGAGATCTCTCGTTATACAACCCTCTTCTATATCTAGACTAACGAGATCCGTCTGTACAACCGTCTTCTATATCTAGACTAACGAGAACCGTCTGTATAACCGTCTTCTATATCTAGACTAACGAGATCTCTCGTTATACATCCCGTCTTCTATATCTAGACTAACGAGATCCGTCTGTACAACCGTCTTCTATATCTAGACTAACGACATCCGTCTGTACAACCGTCTTCTATATCTAGACTAACGAGATCCGTCTGTACAACCGTCTTCTATATCTAGACTAACGAGATCCGTCTGTACAACCATCTTCTATATCTAGACTAACGAGATCTCTCGTTATACAACCGTCTTCTATATCTAGACTAACGAAATCCGTCTGTAGAACCGTCTTCTATATCTAGACTAACGAGATCCGTCTGTACAACCGTCTTCTATATCTAGACTAACGAGATCCGTCGTTGTACAACCGTCTTTTATATCTACACTAACGAGATCTCTCGTTGTACAACCGTCTTTTATATCTACACTAACGAGATCTCTCGTTATACAACCGTCTTCTATATCTAGACTAACGAGATCCGTCTGTACAACCGTCTTCTATATCTAGACTAACGAGATCTCTCGTTATACAACCGTCTTCTATATCTAGACTAACGAGATCTCTCGTTATACAGCCGTCTTCTATATCTAGACTAACGAGATCCGTCTGCGCAACCGTCTTCTATATCTAGACTAACGAGATCCGTTGTTGTACAACCCTCTTCTATATCTAGATTAACGAGATCCGTCGTTGTACAACCGTCTTCTATATCTAGACTAACGAGATACGTCTGTACAACCGTCATCTATATCTAGACTAACGAGATACGTCCTTGGACAAACGTCTTCAATATCTAGAAAAACGAGATCCGTCGTTGTACAACCGTCTTCTATATCTAGACTAACGAGATCCGTCGTTGTACAACCGTCTTTTATATCTACACTAACGAGATCTCTCGTTATACAACCGTCTTCTATATCTAGACTAACGAGATCCGTCTGTACAACCGTCTTCTATATCTAGACTAACGAGATCTCTCGTTATACAACCGTCTTCTATATCTAGACTAACGGGTCTCTCGTTATACAACCGTCTTCTATATCTAGACTAACGAGATCCGTCTGTACAACCGTCTTCTATATCTAGACTAACGAGATCCGTCTGTACAACCGTCTTCTCTATCTGGACTAACGAGATCTCTCGTTATACAACCGTCTTCTATATCTAGACTAACGAGATCCGTCTGTACAACCGTCTTCTATATCTAGACTAACGAGAACCATCTGTATAACCGTCTTCTATATCTAGACTAACGAGAACCGTCTGTATAACCGTCTTCTATATCTAGACTAACGAGATCTCTCGTTATACATCCCGTCTTCTATATCTAGACTAACGAGATCCGTCTGTACAACCGTCTTCTATATCTAGACTAACGACATCCGTCTGTACCACCGTCTTCTATATCTAGACTAACGAGGTCTCTCGTTATTCAACCGTCTTCTATATCTAGACTAACGGGTCTCTCGTTATACAACCGTCTTCTATATCTAGACTAACGAGATCCGTCTGTACAACCGTCTTCTATATCTAGACTAACGAGATCCGTCTGTACAGCCGTCTTCTATATCTAGACTAACGAGATCCGTCGTTGTACAACCGTCTTCTATATCTAGACTACCGAGATCCGTCAGTACAACCGTCTTCTTTATCTGGACTAACGAGATCCGTCTGTACAGCCGTCTTCTATATCTAGACTAACGAGATCCGTCGTTGTACAACCGTCTTCTATATCTAGACTACCGAGATCCGTCTGTACAACCGTCTTCTATATCTAGACTAACGAGAACCGTCTGTATAACCGTCTTCTATATCTAGACTAACGAGATCTCTCGTTATACATCCCGTCTTCTATATCTAGACTAACGAGATCTCTCGTTATACAACCCTCTTCTATATCTAGACTAACGAGATCCGTCTGTACAACCGTCTTCTATATCTAGACTAACGAGATCCGTCTGTACAACCGTCTTCTATATCCGGACTTACGAGATGCGTCTGTACAACCGCCTTCTATATCTAGACTAACGAGATCCGTCTGTACAGCCGTCTTCTATATCTAGACTAACGAGATCCGTCGTTGTACAACCGTCTTCTATATCTAGACTACCGAGATCCGTCAGTACAACCGTCTTCTTTATCTGGACTAACGAGATCCGTCTGTACAGCCGTCTTCTATATCTAGACTAACGAGATCCGTCATTGTACAACCGTCTTCTATATCTAGACTACCGAGATCCGTCTGTACAACCGTCTTCTATATCTAGACTAACGAGAACCGTCTGTATAACCGTCTTCTATATCTAGACTAACGAGATCTCTCGTTATACATCCCGTCTTCTATATCTAGACTAACGAGATCCGTCTGTACAACCGTCTTCTATATCTAGACTAACGAGATCCGTCTGTACAACCGTCTTCTATATCTAGACTAACGAGATCCGTCTGTACAACCATCTTCTATATCTAGACTAACGAGATCTCTCGTTATACAACCGTCTTCTATATCTAGACTAACGAAATCCGTCTGTAGAACCGTCTTCTATATCTAGACTAACGAGATCCGTCTGTACAACCGTCTTCTATATCTAGACTAACGAGATCCGTCGTTGTACAACCCTCTTCTATATCTAGACTAACGAGATCCGTCTGTACAACCGTCTTCTATATCTAGACTAACGAGATCTCTCGTTATTCAACCGTCTTCTATATCTAGACTAACGAGGTCTCTCGTTATTCAACCGTCTTCTATATCTAGACTAACGGGTCTCTCGTTATACAACCGTCTTCTATATCTAGACTAACGAGATCCGTCTGTACAACCGTCTTCTATATCTAGACTAACGAGATCCGTCTGTACAACCGTCTTCTATATCTAGACTAACGAGATCTCTCGTTATTCAACCGTCTTCTATATCTAGACTAACGAGGTCTCTCGTTATTCAACCGTCTTCTATATCTAGACTAACGGGTCTCTCGTTATACAACCGTCTTCTATATCTAGACTAACGAGATCCGTCTGTACAACCGTCTTCTATGTCTAGACTAACGAGATCCGTCTGTACAACCGTCTTCTATATCTAGACTAACGAGATCCGTCAGTACAAGCGTCTTCTTTATCTGGACTAACGAGATCCGTCTGTACAACCATCTTCTATATCTAGACTAACGAGATCTCTCGTTATACAACCCTCTTCTATATCTAGACTAACGAGATCCGTCTGTACAACCGTCTTCTATATCTAGACTAACGAGAACCATCTGTATAACCGTCTTCTATATCTAGACTAACGAGAACCGTCTGTATAACCGTCTTCTATATCTAGACTAACGAGATCCGTCTGTACAACCGTCTTCTATATCTAGACTAACGAGATCCGTCTGTACAACCATCTTCTATATCTAGACTAACGAGATCCGTCTGTACAACCGTCTTCTATATCTAGACTAACGAGAACCATCTGTATAACCGTCTTCTATATCTAGACTAACGAGAACCGTCTGTATAACCGTCTTCTATATCTAGACTAACGAGATCCGTCTGTACAACCGTCTTCTATATCTAGACTAACGAGAACCATCTGTATAACCGTCTTCTATATCTAGACTAACGAGAACCGTCTGTATAACCGTCTTCTATATCTAGACTAACGAGATCTCTCGTTATACATCCCGTCTTCTATATCTAGACTAACGAGATCCGTCTGTACAACCGTCTTCTATATCTAGACTAACGAGATCCGTCTGTACAACCGTCTTCTATATCTAGACTAACGAGATCCGTCTGTACAACCGTCTTCTATATCTAGACTAACGAGATCCGTCTGTACAACCATCTTCTATATCTAGACTAACGAGATCTCTCGTTATACAACCGTCTTCTATATCTAGACTAACGAAATCCGTCTGTAGAACCGTCTTCTATATCTAGACTAACGAGATCCGTCTGTACAACCGTCTTCTATATCTAGACTAACGAGATCTCTCGTTATTCAACCGTCTTCTATATCTAGACTAACGAGATCCGTCTGTACAACCGTCTTCTATATCTAGACTAACGAGATCTCTCGTTATTCAACCGTCTTCTATATCTAGACTAACGAGATCCGTCTGTATAACCGTCTTCTATATCTAGACTAACGAGATCTCTCGTTATACAACCGTCTTCTATATCTAGACTAACGAGATCCGTCATTACAAGCGTCTTCTTTATCTGGACTAACGAGATCCGTCTGTACAACCATCTTCTATATCTAGACTAACGAGATCTCTCGTTATACAACCCTCTTCTATATCTAGACTAACGAGATCCGTCTGTACAACCGTCTTCTATATCTAGACTAACGAGAACCATCTGTATAACCGTCTTCTATATCTAGACTAACGAGAACCGTCTGTATAACCGTCTTCTATATCTAGACTAACGAGATCTCTCGTTATACATCCCGTCTTCTATATCTAGACTAACGAGATCCGTCTGTACAACCGTCTTCTATATCTAGACTAACGAGATCCGTCTGTACAACCGTCTTCTATATCTAGACTAACGAGATCCGTCTGTACAACCGTCTTCTATATCTAGACTAACGAGATCCGTCTGTACAACCATCTTCTATATCTAGACTAACGAGATCTCTCGTTATACAACCGTCTTCTATATCTAGACTAACGAAATCCGTCTGTAGAACCGTCTTCTATATCTAGACTAACGAGATCCGTCTGTACAACCGTCTTCTATATCTAGACTAACGAGATCTCTCGTTATTCAACCGTCTTCTATATCTAGACTAACGAGGTCTCTCGTTATTCAACCGTCTTCTATATCTAGACTAACGGGTCTCTCGTTATACAACCGTCTTCTATATCTAGACTAACGAGATCCGTCTGTACAACCGTCTTCTATATCTAGACTAACGAGATCCGTCTTCTATATCTAGACTAACGAGCTCTGTGTGTACAACCGTCTTCTATGTCTAGACTAACGAGATCCGTCTGTACAACCGTCTTCTATATCTAGACTAACGAGATCCGTCAGTACAACCGTCTTCTTTATCTGGACTAACGAGATCCGTCTGTACAACCATCTTCTATATCTAGACTAACGAGATCTCTCGTTATACAACCCTCTTCTATATCTAGACTAACGAGATCCGTCTGTACAACCGTCTTCTATATCTAGACTAACGAGATCCGTCTGTACAACCGTCTTCTATATCTGGACTTACGAGATGCGTCTGTACAACCGCCTTCTATATCTAGACTAACGAGATCCGTCTGTACAGCCGTCTTCTATATCTAGACTAACGAGATCCGTCGTTGTACAACCGTCTTCTATATCTAGACTACCGAGATCCGTCTGTACAACCGTCTTCTATATCTAGACTAACGAGAACCGTCTGTATAACCGTCTTCTATATCTAGACTAACGATATCTCTCGATGTACAACCGTCTTCTATACCTAGACTAACGGGATCCGTCTGTACAACCGTCTTCTATATCTAGACTAACGAGATCTCTCGTTATACATCCCGTCTTCTATATCTAGACTAACGAGATCCGTCTGTACAACCGTCTTCTATATCTAGACTAACGAGATCCGTCTGTACAACCGTCTTCTCTATCTGGACTAACGAGATCCGTCTGTACAACCATCTTCTATATCTAGACTAACGAGATCTCTCGTTATACAACCGTCTTCTATATCTAGACTAACGAAATCCGTCTGTAGAACCGTCTTCTATATCTAGACTAACGAGATCCGTCTGTACAACCGTCTTCTATATCTAGACTAACGAGATCTCTCGTTATTCAACCGTCTTCTATATCTAGACTAACGAGATCTCTCGATATTCAACCGTCTTCTATATCTAGACTAACGAAATCCGTCTGTATAACCGTCTTCTATATCTAGACTAACGAGATCCGTCTGTATAACCGTCTTCTATATCTAGACTAACGAGATCTCTCGTTATACAACCGTCTTCTATATCTAGACTAACGAGATCCATCTGTGCAACCGTTTTCTATATCTAGACTAACGAGATCCGTCTGTACAACCGTCTTCTATATCTAGACTAACGAGATCCGTTTGTACAACCGTCTTCTATATCTAGACTAACGAGATCCGTCTGTACAACCGTCTTCTATATCTAGACTAACGAGATCCGTCTGTACAACCGTCTTCTATATCTAGACTACCGAGATCCGTCTGTACAACCGTCTTCTATATCTAGACTAACGAGAACCGTCTGTATAACCGTCTTCTATATCTAGACTAACGAGATCTCTCGTTATACATCCCGTCTTCTATATCTAGACTAACGAGATCTCTCGTTATACATCCCGTCTTCTATATCTAGACTAACGAGATCCGTCTGTACAACCGTCTTCTATATCTAGACTAACGAGATCCGTCTGTACAACCGTCTTCTATATCTAGACTAACGAGATCCGTCTGTACAACCATCTTCTATATCTAGACTAACGAGATCTCTCGTTATACAACCGTCTTCTATATCTAGACTAACGAAATCCGTCTGTAGAACCGTCTTCTATATCTAGACTAACGAGATCCGTCTGTACAACCGTCTTCTATATCTAGACTAACGAGATCCGTCGTTGTACAACCCTCTTCTATATCTAGACTAACGAGATCCGTCTGTACAACCGTCTTCTATATCTAGACTAACGAGATCTCTCGTTATTCAACCGTCTTCTATATCTAGACTAACGAGGTCTCTCGTTATTCAACCGTCTTCTATATCTAGACTAACGGGTCTCTCGTTATACAACCGTCTTCTATATCTAGACTAACGAGATCCGTCTGTACAACCGTCTTCTATATCTAGACTAACGAGATCCGTCTGTACAACCGTCTTCTATATCTAGACTAACGAGATCTCTCGTTATTCAACCGTCTTCTATATCTAGACTAACGAGGTCTCTCGTTATTCAACCGTCTTCTATATCTAGACTAACGGGTCTCTCGTTATACAACCGTCTTCTATATCTAGACTAACGAGATCCGTCTGTACAACCGTCTTCTATGTCTAGACTAACGAGATCCGTCTGTACAACCGTCTTCTATATCTAGACTAACGAGATCCGTCAGTACAACCGTCTTCTTTATCTGGACTAACGAGATCCGTCTGTACAACCATCTTCTATATCTAGACTAACGAGATCTCTCGTTATACAACCCTCTTCTATATCTAGACTAACGAGATCCGTCTGTACAACCGTCTTCTATATCTAGACTAACGAGAACCGTCTGTATAACCGTCTTCTATATCTAGACTAACGAGATCTCTCGTTATACATCCCGTCTTCTATATCTAGACTAACGAGATCCGTCTGTACAACCGTCTTCTATATCTAGACTAACGACATCCGTCTGTACAACCGTCTTCTATATCTAGACTAACGAGATCCGTCTGTACAACCGTCTTCTATATCTAGACTAACGAGATCCGTCTGTACAACCATCTTCTATATCTAGACTAACGAGATCTCTCGTTATACAACCGTCTTCTATATCTAGACTAACGAAATCCGTCTGTAGAACCGTCTTCTATATCTAGACTAACGAGATCCGTCTGTACAACCGTCTTCTATATCTAGACTAACGAGATCCGTCGTTGTACAACCGTCTTTTATATCTACACTAACGAGATCTCTCGTTGTACAACCGTCTTTTATATCTACACTAACGAGATCTCTCGTTATACAACCGTCTTCTATATCTAGACTAACGAGATCCGTCTGTACAACCGTCTTCTATATCTAGACTAACGAGATCTCTCGTTATACAACCGTCTTCTATATCTAGACTAACGAGATCTCTCGTTATACAGCCGTCTTCTATATCTAGACTAACGAGATCCGTCTGCGCAACCGTCTTCTATATCTAGACTAACGAGATCCGTTGTTGTACAACCCTCTTCTATATCTAGACTAACGAGATCCGTCGTTGTACAACCGTCTTCTATATCTAGACTAACGAGATACGTCTGTACAACCGTCATCTATATCTAGACTAACGAGATACGTCCTTGGACAAACGTCTTCAATATCTAGAAAAACGAGATCCGTCGTTGTACAACCGTCTTCTATATCTAGACTAACGAGATCCGTCGTTGTACAACCGTCTTTTATATCTACACTAACGAGATCTCTCGTTATACAACCGTCTTCTATATCTAGACTAACGAGATCCGTCTGTACAACCGTCTTCTATATCTAGACTAACGAGATCTCTCGTTATACAACCGTCTTCTATATCTAGACTAACGGGTCTCTCGTTATACAACCGTCTTCTATATCTAGACTAACGAGATCCGTCTGTACAACCGTCTTCTATATCTAGACTAACGAGATCCGTCTGTACAACCGTCTTCTCTATCTGGACTAACGAGATCTCTCGTTATACAACCGTCTTCTATATCTAGACTAACGAGATCCGTCTGTACAACCGTCTTCTATATCTAGACTAACGAGAACCATCTGTATAACCGTCTTCTATATCTAGACTAACGAGAACCGTCTGTATAACCGTCTTCTATATCTAGACTAACGAGATCTCTCGTTATACATCCCGTCTTCTATATCTAGACTAACGAGATCCGTCTGTACAACCGTCTTCTATATCTAGACTAACGACATCCGTCTGTACCACCGTCTTCTATATCTAGACTAACGAGATCCGTCTGTACAACCGTCTTCTATATCTAGACTAACGAGATCCGTCTGTACAACCATCTTCTATATCTAGACTAACGAGATCTCTCGTTATACAACCGTCTTCTATATCTAGACTAACGAAATCCGTCTGTAGAACCGTCTTCTATATCTAGACTAACGAGATCCGTCTGTACAACCGTCTTCTATATCTAGACTAACGAGATCCGTCGTTGTACAACCCTCTTCTATATCTAGACTAACGAGATCCGTCTGTACAACCGTCTTCTATATCTAGACTAACGAGATCTCTCGTTATTCAACCGTCTTCTATATCTAGACTAACGAGGTCTCTCGTTATTCAACCGTCTTCTATATCTAGACTAACGGGTCTCTCGTTATACAACCGTCTTCTATATCTAGACTAACGAGATCCGTCTGTACAACCGTCTTCTATATCTAGACTAACGAGATCCGTCTTCTATATCTAGACTAACGAGCTCTGTGTGTACAACCGTCTTCTATGTCTAGACTAACGAGATCCGTCTGTACAACCGTCTTCTATATCTAGACTAACGAGATCCGTCGTTGTACAACCGTCTTTTATATCTACACTAACGAGATCTCTCGTTGTACAACCGTCTTTTATATCTACACTAACGAGATCTCTCGTTATACAACCGTCTTCTATATCTAGACTAACGAGATCCGTCTGTACAACCGTCTTCTATATCTAGACTAACGAGATCTCTCGTTATACAACCGTCTTCTATATCTAGACTAACGAGATCTCTCGTTATACAGCCGTCTTCTATATCTAGACTAACGAGATCCGTCTGCGCAACCGTCTTCTATATCTAGACTAACGAGATCCGTTGTTGTACAACCCTCTTCTATATCTAGACTAACGAGATCCGTCGTTGTACAACCGTCTTCTATATCTAGACTAACGAGATACGTCTGTACAACCGTCATCTATATCTAGACTAACGAGATACGTCCTTGGACAAACGTCTTCAATATCTAGAAAAACGAGATCCGTCGTTGTACAACCGTCTTCTATATCTAGACTAACGAGATCCGTCGTTGTACAACCGTCTTTTATATCTACACTAACGAGATCTCTCGTTATACAACCGTCTTCTATATCTAGACTAACGAGATCCGTCTGTACAACCGTCTTCTATATCTAGACTAACGAGATCTCTCGTTATACAACCGTCTTCTATATCTAGACTAACGGGTCTCTCGTTATACAACCGTCTTCTATATCTAGACTAACGAGATCCGTCTGTACAACCGTCTTCTATATCTAGACTAACGAGATCCGTCTGTACAACCGTCTTCTCTATCTGGACTAACGAGATCTCTCGTTATACAACCGTCTTCTATATCTAGACTAACGGGTCTCTCGTTATACAACCGTCTTCTATATCTAGACTAACGAGATCCGTCTGTACAACCGTCTTCTATATCTAGACTAACGAGATCCGTCTTCTATATCTAGACTAACGAGCTCTGTGTGTACAACCGTCTTCTATGTCTAGACTAACGAGATCCGTCTGTACAACCGTCTTCTATATCTAGACTAACGAGATCCGTCAGTACAACCGTCTTCTTTATCTGGACTAACGAGATCCGTCTGTACAACCATCTTCTATATCTAGACTAACGAGATCTCTCGTTATACAACCCTCTTCTATATCTAGACTAACGAGATCCGTCTGTACAACCGTCTTCTATATCTAGACTAACGAGATCCGTCTGTACAACCGTCTTCTATATCTGGACTTACTAGATGCGTCTGTACAACCGCCTTCTATATCTAGACTAACGAGATCCGTCTGTACAGCCGTCTTCTATATCTAGACTAACGAGATCCGTCGTTGTACAACCGTCTTCTATATCTAGACTACCGAGATCCGTCTGTACAACCGTCTTCTATATCTAGACTAACGAGAACCGTCTGTATAACCGTCTTCTATATCTAGACTAACGAGATCTCTCGTTATACATCCCGTCTTCTATATCTAGACTAACGAGATCTCTCGTTATACATCCCGTCTTCTATATCTAGACTAACGAGATCCGTCTGTACAACCGTCTTCTATATCTAGACTAACGAGATCCGTCTGTACAACCGTCTTCTATATCTAGACTAACGAGATCCGTCTGTACAACCATCTTCTATATCTAGACTAACGAGATCTCTCGTTATACAACCGTCTTCTATATCTAGACTAACGAAATCCGTCTGTAGAACCGTCTTCTATATCTAGACTAACGAGATCCGTCTGTACAACCGTCTTCTATATCTAGACTAACGAGATCCGTCGTTGTACAACCCTCTTCTATATCTAGACTAACGAGATCCGTCTGTACAACCGTCTTCTATATCTAGACTAACGAGATCTCTCGTAATTCAACCGTCTTCTATATCTAGACTAACGAGGTCTCTCGTTATTCAACCGTCTTCTATATCTAGACTAACGGGTCTCTCGTTATACAACCGTTTTCTATATCTAGACTAACGAGATCCGTCTGTACAACCGTCTTCTGTATCTAGACTAACGAGATCCGTCTGTACAACCGTCTTCTATATCTAGACTAACGAGATCTCTCGTTATTCAACCGTCTTCTATATCTAGACTAACGAGGTCTCTCGTTATTCAACCGTCTTCTATATCTAGACTAACGGGTCTCTCGTTATACAACCGTCTTCTATATCTAGACTAACGAGATCCGTCTGTACAACCGTCTTCTATGTCTAGACTAACGAGATCCGTCTGTACAACCGTCTTCTATATCTAGACTAACGAGATCCGTCAGTACAACCGTCTTCTTTATCTGGACTAACGAGATCCGTCTGTACAACCATCTTCTATATCTAGACTAACGAGATCTCTCGTTATACAACCCTCTTCTATATCTAGACTAACGAGATCCGTCTGTACAACCGTCTTCTATATCTAGACTAACGAGAACCATCTGTATAACCGTCTTCTATATCTAGACTAACGAGAACCGTCTGTATAACCGTCTTCTATATCTAGACTAACGAGATCTCTCGTTATACATCCCGTCTTCTATATCTAGACTAACGAGATCCGTCTGTACAACCGTCTTCTATATCTAGACTAACGACATCCGTCTGTACCACCGTCTTCTATATCTAGACTAACGAGATCCGTCTGTACAACCGTCTTCTATATCTAGACTAACGAGATCCGTCTGTACAACCATCTTCTATATCTAGACTAACGAGATCTCTCGTTATACAACCGTCTTCTATATCTAGACTAACGAAATCCGTCTGTAGAACCGTCTTCTATATCTAGACTAACGAGATCCGTCTGTACAACCGTCTTCTATATCTAGACTAACGAGATCCGTCGTTGTACAACCCTCTTCTATATCTAGACTAACGAGATCCGTCTGTACAACCGTCTTCTATATCTAGACTAACGAGATCTCTCGTTATTCAACCGTCTTCTATATCTAGACTAACGAGGTCTCTCGTTATTCAACCGTCTTCTATATCTAGACTAACGGGTCTCTCGTTATACAACCGTCTTCTATATCTAGACTAACGAGATCCGTCTGTACAACCGTCTTCTATATCTAGACTAACGAGATCCGTCTTCTATATCTAGACTAACGAGCTCTGTGTGTACAACCGTCTTCTATGTCTAGACTAACGAGATCCGTCTGTACAACCGTCTTCTATATCTAGACTAACGAGATCCGTCAGTACAACCGTCTTCTTTATCTGGACTAACGAGATCCGTCTGTACAACCATCTTCTATATCTAGACTAACGAGATCTCTCGTTATACAACCCTCTTCTATATCTAGACTAACGAGATCCGTCTGTACAACCGTCTTCTATATCTAGACTAACGAGATCCGTCTGTACAACCGTCTTCTATATCTGGACTTACGAGATGCGTCTGTACAACCGCCTTCTATATCTAGACTAACGAGATCCGTCTGTACAGCCGTCTTCTATATCTAGACTAACGAGATCCGTCTGCGCAACCGTCTTCTATATCTAGACTAACGAGATCCGTTGTTGTACAACCCTCTTCTATATCTAGACTAACGAGATCCGTCGTTGTACAACCGTCTTCTATATCTAGACTAACGAGATACGTCTGTACAACCGTCATCTATATCTAGACTAACGAGATACGTCCTTGGACAAACGTCTTCAATATCTAGAAAAACGAGATCCGTCGTTGTACAACCGTCTTCTATATCTAGACTAACGAGATCCGTCGTTGTACAACCGTCTTTTATATCTACACTAACGAGATCTCTCGTTATACAACCGTCTTCTATATCTAGACTAACGAGATCCGTCTGTACAACCGTCTTCTATATCTAGACTAACGAGATCTCTCGTTATACAACCGTCTTCTATATCTAGACTAACGGGTCTCTCGTTATACAACCGTCTTCTATATCTAGACTAACGAGATCCGTCTGTACAACCGTCTTCTATATCTAGACTAACGAGATCCGTCTGTACAACCGTCTTCTCTATCTGGACTAACGAGATCTCTCGTTATACAACCGTCTTCTATATCTAGACTAACGAGATCCGTCTGTACAACCGTCTTCTATATCTAGACTAACGAGAACCATCTGTATAACCGTCTTCTATATCTAGACTAACGAGAACCGTCTGTATAACCGTCTTCTATATCTAGACTAACGAGATCTCTCGTTATACATCCCGTCTTCTATATCTAGACTAACGAGATCCGTCTGTACAACCGTCTTCTATATCTAGACTAACGACATCCGTCTGTACCACCGTCTTCTATATCTAGACTAACGAGATCCGTCTGTACAACCGTCTTCTATATCTAGACTAACGAGATCCGTCTGTACAACCATCTTCTATATCTAGACTAACGAGATCTCTCGTTATACAACCGTCTTCTATATCTAGACTAACGAAATCCGTCTGTAGAACCGTCTTCTATATCTAGACTAACGAGATCCGTCTGTACAACCGTCTTCTATATCTAGACTAACGAGATCCGTCGTTGTACAACCCTCTTCTATATCTAGACTAACGAGATCCGTCTGTACAACCGTCTTCTATATCTAGACTAACGGGTCTCTCGTTATACAACCGTCTTCTATATCTAGACTAACGAGATCCGTCTGTACAACCGTCTTCTATATCTAGACTAACGAGATCCGTCTTCTATATCTAGACTAACGAGCTCTGTGTGTACAACCGTCTTCTATGTCTAGACTAACGAGATCCGTCTGTACAACCGTCTTCTATATCTAGACTAACGAGATCCGTCGTTGTACAACCGTCTTTTATATCTACACTAACGAGATCTCTCGTTGTACAACCGTCTTTTATATCTACACTAACGAGATCTCTCGTTATACAACCGTCTTCTATATCTAGACTAACGAGATCCGTCTGTACAACCGTCTTCTATATCTAGACTAACGAGATCTCTCGTTATACAACCGTCTTCTATATCTAGACTAACGAGATCTCTCGTTATACAGCCGTCTTCTATATCTAGACTAACGAGATCCGTCTGCGCAACCGTCTTCTATATCTAGACTAACGAGATCCGTTGTTGTACAACCCTCTTCTATATCTAGACTAACGAGATCCGTCGTTGTACAACCGTCTTCTATATCTAGACTAACGAGATACGTCTGTACAACCGTCATCTATATCTAGACTAACGAGATACGTCCTTGGACAAACGTCTTCAATATCTAGAAAAACGAGATCCGTCGTTGTACAACCGTCTTCTATATCTAGACTAACGAGATCCGTCGTTGTACAACCGTCTTTTATATCTACACTAACGAGATCTCTCGTTATACAACCGTCTTCTATATCTAGACTAACGAGATCCGTCTGTACAACCGTCTTCTATATCTAGACTAACGAGATCTCTCGTTATACAACCGTCTTCTATATCTAGACTAACGGGTCTCTCGTTATACAACCGTCTTCTATATCTAGACTAACGAGATCCGTCTGTACAACCGTCTTCTATATCTAGACTAACGAGATCCGTCTGTACAACCGTCTTCTCTATCTGGACTAACGAGATCTCTCGTTATACAACCGTCTTCTATATCTAGACTAACGGGTCTCTCGTTATACAACCGTCTTCTATATCTAGACTAACGAGATCCGTCTGTACAACCGTCTTCTATATCTAGACTAACGAGATCCGTCTTCTATATCTAGACTAACGAGCTCTGTGTGTACAACCGTCTTCTATGTCTAGACTAACGAGATCCGTCTGTACAACCGTCTTCTATATCTAGACTAACGAGATCCGTCAGTACAACCGTCTTCTTTATCTGGACTAACGAGATCCGTCTGTACAACCATCTTCTATATCTAGACTAACGAGATCTCTCGTTATACAACCCTCTTCTATATCTAGACTAACGAGATCCGTCTGTACAACCGTCTTCTATATCTAGACTAACGAGATCCGTCTGTACAACCGTCTTCTATATCTGGACTTACTAGATGCGTCTGTACAACCGCCTTCTATATCTAGACTAACGAGATCCGTCTGTACAGCCGTCTTCTATATCTAGACTAACGAGATCCGTCGTTGTACAACCGTCTTCTATATCTAGACTACCGAGATCCGTCTGTACAACCGTCTTCTATATCTAGACTAACGAGAACCGTCTGTATAACCGTCTTCTATATCTAGACTAACGAGATCTCTCGTTATACATCCCGTCTTCTATATCTAGACTAACGAGATCTCTCGTTATACATCCCGTCTTCTATATCTAGACTAACGAGATCCGTCTGTACAACCGTCTTCTATATCTAGACTAACGAGATCCGTCTGTACAACCGTCTTCTATATCTAGACTAACGAGATCCGTCTGTACAACCATCTTCTATATCTAGACTAACGAGATCTCTCGTTATACAACCGTCTTCTATATCTAGACTAACGAAATCCGTCTGTAGAACCGTCTTCTATATCTAGACTAACGAGATCCGTCTGTACAACCGTCTTCTATATCTAGACTAACGAGATCCGTCGTTGTACAACCCTCTTCTATATCTAGACTAACGAGATCCGTCTGTACAACCGTCTTCTATATCTAGACTAACGAGATCTCTCGTAATTCAACCGTCTTCTATATCTAGACTAACGAGGTCTCTCGTTATTCAACCGTCTTCTATATCTAGACTAACGGGTCTCTCGTTATACAACCGTTTTCTATATCTAGACTAACGAGATCCGTCTGTACAACCGTCTTCTATATCTAGACTAACGAGATCCGTCTGTACAACCGTCTTCTATATCTAGACTAACGAGATCTCTCGTTATTCAACCGTCTTCTATATCTAGACTAACGAGGTCTCTCGTTATTCAACCGTCTTCTATATCTAGACTAACGGGTCTCTCGTTATACAACCGTCTTCTATATCTAGACTAACGAGATCCGTCTGTACAACCGTCTTCTATGTCTAGACTAACGAGATCCGTCTGTACAACCGTCTTCTATATCTAGACTAACGAGATCCGTCAGTACAACCGTCTTCTTTATCTGGACTAACGAGATCCGTCTGTACAACCATCTTCTATATCTAGACTAACGAGATCTCTCGTTATACAACCCTCTTCTATATCTAGACTAACGAGATCCGTCTGTACAACCGTCTTCTATATCTAGACTAACGAGAACCATCTGTATAACCGTCTTCTATATCTAGACTAACGAGAACCGTCTGTATAACCGTCTTCTATATCTAGACTAACGAGATCTCTCGTTATACATCCCGTCTTCTATATCTAGACTAACGAGATCCGTCTGTACAACCGTCTTCTATATCTAGACTAACGACATCCGTCTGTACCACCGTCTTCTATATCTAGACTAACGAGATCCGTCTGTACAACCGTCTTCTATATCTAGACTAACGAGATCCGTCTGTACAACCATCTTCTATATCTAGACTAACGAGATCTCTCGTTATACAACCGTCTTCTATATCTAGACTAACGAAATCCGTCTGTAGAACCGTCTTCTATATCTAGACTAACGAGATCCGTCTGTACAACCGTCTTCTATATCTAGACTAACGAGATCCGTCGTTGTACAACCCTCTTCTATATCTAGACTAACGAGATCCGTCTGTACAACCGTCTTCTATATCTAGACTAACGAGATCTCTCGTTATTCAACCGTCTTCTATATCTAGACTAACGAGGTCTCTCGTTATTCAACCGTCTTCTATATCTAGACTAACGGGTCTCTCGTTATACAACCGTCTTCTATATCTAGACTAACGAGATCCGTCTGTACAACCGTCTTCTATATCTAGACTAACGAGATCCGTCTTCTATATCTAGACTAACGAGCTCTGTGTGTACAACCGTCTTCTATGTCTAGACTAACGAGATCCGTCTGTACAACCGTCTTCTATATCTAGACTAACGAGATCCGTCAGTACAACCGTCTTCTTTATCTGGACTAACGAGATCCGTCTGTACAACCATCTTCTATATCTAGACTAACGAGATCTCTCGTTATACAACCCTCTTCTATATCTAGACTAACGAGATCCGTCTGTACAACCGTCTTCTATATCTAGACTAACGAGATCCGTCTGTACAACCGTCTTCTATATCTGGACTTACGAGATGCGTCTGTACAACCGCCTTCTATATCTAGACTAACGAGATCCGTCTGTACAGCCGTCTTCTATATCTAGACTAACGAGATCCGTCGTTGTACAACCGTCTTCTATATCTAGACTACCGAGATCCGTCTGTACAACCGTCTTCTATATCTAGACTAACGAGAACCGTCTGTATAACCGTCTTCTATATCTAGACTAACGATATCTCTCGATGTACAACCGTCTTCTATACCTAGACTAACGGGATCCGTCTGTACAACCGTCTTCTATATCTAGACTAACGAGATCCGTCTGTACAACCGTCTTCTATATCTAGACTAACGAGATCCGTCTGTACAACCGTCTTCTATATCTAGACTAACGAGATCCGTCTGTACAACCATCTTCTATATCTAGACTAACGAGATCTCTCGTTATACAACCGTCTTCTATATCTAGACTAACGAAATCCGTCTGTAGAACCGTCTTCTATATCTAGACTAACGAGATCCGTCTGTACAACCGTCTTCTATATCTAGACTAACGAGATCCGTCGTTGTACAACCCTCTTCTATATCTAGACTAACGAGATCCGTCTGTACAACCGTCTTCTATATCTAGACTAACGAGATCCGTCTGTACAACCATCTTCTATATCTAGACTAACGAGATCTCTCGTTATACAACCGTCTTCTATATCTAGACTAACGAAATCCGTCTGTAGAACCGTCTTCTATATCTAGACTAACGAGATCCGTCTGTACAACCGTCTTCTATATCTAGACTAACGAGATCCGTCGTTGTACAACCCTCTTCTATATCTAGACTAACGAGATCCGTCTGTACAACCGTCTTCTATATCTAGACTAACGAGATCCGTCTTTTTTTTTTTTTTTTTTTTTTTTCTTTTAGAGGGGGAAAATGCTTTATGCATACCCCGGTACGGATACCGGGGTTATGTGGGACTCGCCACCCTAATGGTGGGATACCCACTAAAAACCCCCTCTCTATCGACCGCCTTCGTCGCGCCTACCCCACTGTGGTGGGAACCTCTGGGCATTACTTCCACCACAGTGTCCAGTAGATGGTGTAGGCCGCGCCTCCTATGTACAAGTGGTAGATAAATAAGTAAAAAAAAATAAATAAATACCATGTACACATTCACCCATTCACGCACAATCACAGCATTTACTCACATATCGGAATAAATACGCGATTGACGTCACAGCAAAAAACCATTCACACCACACGAAACGGAATAAATACGCGCCCTCCTAACGTCCTCGGAATAAATACGCGGTATATAATTTAGTAAGAAGATAAATACACCCACGCCTTCCGTTTGACCCGCCTTTATTGGGGGGGCGGAGGGACCAGCCTCCTCACCCTTTTACTGGGGGGGGGTCTACCCCCTTGGGCCGCCCCATTCCTCTTCCTCTTCTTGGCCTTTCTTCTTCGCTCTAGGGCCCTCCTATGGGCCTCTTGCCTGGCTGCGGCAGCCCGGGCATCCCTTGAGGCTTTATCTGCTGCGGCCTCCCTCCGAGCCTTTGCGCCCATGACCGTGGACGCAAATGCTCGGAGGTGCCCCCACTTCACGTCCGTCCCCATCGCGAGGCGGACCAGTGTATTCGGGTCCAACGGGGCCCTCAGGGCCTCGGCCAATGCCCGGCGCTCTTCCTCGAACGCCGGGCATGCCATGAGGACGTGCTCGGCGTCGTCTATCGACGCCCCGCACTCCTCGCACGCCCCATTGGGGGCTTTCCCGATTCTTGCCCTAAAGGCCCCGAAGGACCCGTGTCCGGTGAGGAGCTGGGTCAGCCAGTAATCAGGCTGTCGCGCCAGCCCAGCTCCCCCCGCGAAAGTGCCCACCTCGGGGACCAGCCGCCTGGTCCAATACCCAGGGCCCATCCCGTCCCATACCTCCTGCCACTTCACCATGGCCGAGGTCAGGGCCCTGCGCCTGTTCTCCCCCGCTCTTACCCTCAGCGCGTTCGGGTCGCTCCTTAGGGCTGGATCCGCCTTGTCCACCGCCCTACGGTCGTAGAGCTCCCTCCACATCGCTATCTTTAGCTCGAGGGGCATCCTCCCCGCGAGAACACAGAGCGCGAGGCGCGATACCGTCCGATACGCCGTTGTTGTGCGTATAAGGGCTGATCTCTGGGACCGTCGGATGAAGGTGAGGTTTACACCCACCTCCAAGGCCGACGCCCATGCCGGGGCGGCATACGTCAGCACTGACTCCCAAACGTTATAGTAGAGTCGCCTCGAGGCTACCGAGGGACCCCTAACGTTTGGGAGCAGCGCCGACAGGGCTCCGACCACCTTGTCTGCCCTGATGACCGCCCCGTCAAGGTGCGTCCTGAACCTCCGACGGCAGTCCAGCGTGACCCCCAGGTACTTGGCCGACTGTGTGGCCGCCACCACCGATCCCATCACCGGGAATTCCCTACCCTTGTCCGCGCGAAGGCCCGCCAAGACGATGACCTCGGTTTTATCCGAGGCCATCTCCAGGCCAGTGGACTCGAACCAGGCCCTAACCCTCCCGAGCGTTTCGGCCATCATCGCCTCGACCTGGGTTACGTCTCTAGCTGAGAACATAACTGCCAGGTCGTCGGCATAAGCGATGGCCTTGACAAAACGCCCGGGTCCAATGGTCTTAATAACCCCGTCATAGACGAGGTTCCACAGGAAAGGGCCTAGGACCGAGCCCTGAGGGACCCTCGCGCAGACTCGGGTCGTGACCTCGCCGCGCTGCGTGTGCACCGTGATATAGCGGTCGGAGAGATAGTCCTTAATGACTCTCCTGACCGACGGGTGCACACGCCTCACCGTGAGTTCCCGCATGATGGTTTCCCAGCGGATGGCGTTGAACGCGTTACGTACGTCGATCAGCACCATCACGCAGAGCCTCGGCTTGGTGGTGGCCACACAGCCCTCGGCAAACGCCATGACCTCCCTGGCGGCCTCCACTGTCCCGACCCCTCTCCTAAAACCGAACTGGTTCGGGGAGAAGGGGTCCCGGCCGATCTGCCTCTCCATCAGCTCCTTGATAGCGTACTCCCACACTTTACTCAGTGCTGGGAGTACGCTAATCGGACGGTATGCGCCGGGCTCGGTGGGCTGCTTGCCAGGCTTGGGGACAAGCACCACCCGAGCCCTTTTCCACGCCGCGGGGATTGATCCCCTCCTTAGGGTGTCGCGGATCGCCTCCGCAAGCTCCTGCCGAAACGCCCTCGACACCGCGACCGCAACCTCAGCGGGAATCGCGTCCAGGCCCGGGGCTTTGTTCGGCTTGAGGCGGGATATGGCCTCCTCGACCATCTCCACGTCCACCTCAGGGGCCGTCAACAAAGCCCTCAGGGCCCCGTCCTCAGGGACATTCCCACGGCGGGGGGGAGGGAGGGGGAGGGGGGGGAGGTACCGTGACAAAGAGGCTGTCTAAGATTCTCCCGACCTGAGCCGGGGTCATCACCATCCTCGGTGGTCGCCCACCGAGTTTCGACATGACCGCCTTGTACGGCCTCCCCCAGGGGTCCAGGTCGACCTGGTCACACATGCCCTGCCACTGAGCCTCCTTGGCCCTCCAAATGGCGACCTGCACCCCTCTCCGAGCCACGGAGTAAGCCACCCGTGCCTCCTCCGCCTCCGGGCCGCCCCTCCTCCTCCGCTTCTTAACCCTGCGCCTCGCCTTCAGGGAAGCCGCCCGTGCCACGGCCACCTCGCTGCACCACCACCCATTGGGCTTGCGGGTCCCGCGGGGGAGGGACTTCTTGGGCAACACTTCCCTACAAGTCGCCTCGAGGGTTCTCTGTAGCCGGTCCGCCCTCGGTTCCCCCGGAGGGCCAGGCTCACCTTCGCCATCGACATCCCGCCGCCCATGCAACAGCCCGAAGTGCGCCACCACCTCGACAGCGTCCATATCCCTCGTGGAGTATGGCTGCCAAGGGGCCGCCCCGACCATAGACCTTGTCCTCCTTATGGTATGGAGGACGTATCTATGGTCGGAGAACGAGTCTTGACCGAGGACCTCGCTCTTTATACCTCTGGCTGTCGCACGGTCCGTGGACAGGATGTCGATGAATGACCTCCTGCCGTTCCTCTCGAAGGTGAACCTGTACCTCTCCGGGATCTTTACCGGGGCCAGGCCTAGCCCGGCCAGTAGGTCTAGGATCGCCGTCCCCTTCCTATCCAGCCGGGCACCCCCCCAGGCCGGGGACCTGGCGTTCCAGTCACCTGCCAGGAGCACGCCCATGCCCGAGGACCTCGTCTCCGCAATGATGCCCTCGATGGTGTTCAGATATACCCCAAACTCCTCCAATTTGGTTTTGGGTGAACAGTAGCAGCTCAACAGCACTTTACCTTCCCAACTAACAGCAACCACCCCGTCTGCCACTACGGGGCGTGCCATCGTTGGGAAGTGGCCGTTGAAGCCTGTCACCCAAATGGAGGCATCCCCGGCCGCATCGTTGAACCAGTAGTTCAACTGGCGATACGGCTCGGAGATGATTACCACATCCACCGAGAGCTGAGACATCGAATGCTCCATGAGGTCCTGGGCTAGGCGACTCCTGTTCAGGTTGATCTGGACAACCTTAAGGGCCATTCCCAGCACTGGTTCCCCCTCGACCCTTGGGCTCCGTCCTGGGCACAACTCCTCTGGGCGGCCTGTTAAACGGGCAAGCGAGCGATGCCGTCACGTGCGCCGTACCTGGGCCCTTCCGCCCCTCCTTGAGGCACACGGCGCACCTAGGAGGGTTGGGGCATTTGGCAATCAGGTGGTCTGACGCCCCGCACCTCCTGCAGAGCTCGCTCCCCTCCTTGACCGCCCCGCAGTCCCTGGCCATGTGCCCAATCAAGTGGCACCTATAGCACCTCGTATTTTTTGGGAGAACCCTGGCCTTCGCCCAGGACAGGCCCGACCTGAAGCGGGTCCCTCCCTCCCCGAGGTTCTTAAGGAGGTTCAGGGGAACCTCAACCACGGCTGCTTGGGTGCCCCTAGGGCCCAGTCTCAACATCTTGAGCCGGAGGTCCCCCGGGTCCACCTTAAGGGCGTCCCCTAGGTCTCGGAGAACCTCCGGGCCCTCGACCGTGGGATCCAGATCCCTAACCTCCAGGGACACCCTATTTTGGAGCGGAGTACAATCCAACCCCGCCCCAATTTTCGCCTTAATCGCCTGTGTCAAGGCTTCCACACTGGCCCCCTTCTCCACCTCGAGGAGGATGTGGCCCTGCTGGGTCTTCTTAACCCCCCTTACCCCGGCGAGGGTCTCCCTCCCCCTGGACAGCAGCAGCTTGTACGTATCCAAGTACGTTGCTGTGGGGGGGACCTTCACCAGTACCGCCTCTGGTCGTTTCCTCACCGGAGGCGGGGGCTTCGGGGGGATCTTGCGACCCGCCTGCCCTTGTCCTTTGGGGGGGTTCTTCGTGTTCGGAGTCCCAGACGACTCTCCCCGATCCCCCTGTGGCCCCTGGGACCCCTTCTGCCGCCTGGATGGCTGGACCCGCCACTGCTGTTGTTGCTGTTGTTGCTGCAACTGCAGTTGCTGCTGCTGTTGTTGCTGCAACTGCTGCTGCCAGGCCCCAAGCGCCTGCAGCTGTTGGACCTGGGGGTCCCTGGCATCCCCCGGTACCCCCTGCAACTGCCCCAATGGGGGCCACTTCGACCACCACTGCAGCTGCATGTCCTGCATGGTGGGCTGCAGCAGTGGCCATTGCGGTGGGGGTGACCCCTTCACAGGTTCCCCCTGAGTGGGCCTCTGGGGTTCAGCGGAGGGTCTCTGGGCCAGGAGGTCCTTCCTCCTTTGTTCCCTCCTATCCCTTTTCGCCTGGCCCTTCGTCCTCGGCGGCTTCCCCGATCCGGCTCCAGCTCCAGCGCCAGGCCTCACCCCAGGTAACGGCGACCCGTCCCCACGCTCTACCCCCCCGCGGGGGGTCAGGGCCGGGGTACATTGCCCCAACGGGGTGGCTGGGCACTCCGGGCCTGTTGCCCCCACTGGGGTCCCCACCTGGGCAGCCTCCTCACAGGCCCTCTTCTTGTTCCCCTCCTGCGGGGATGTCGGGGAGGTCCTGGCCCTCTTCGCTCCGCCCTGTGCTCTCTCCTTCCCCCTCGCTGGATCTTCGCCTGTGTTCCCCCGGGGCTTCCCCTTAGGTGCGGTGACCTGGGGTGGGGGGGACTTCCCCTTGCCCCCTTCACCTGGCGGGGGGGAGTGCTGCGTCCCCGCGTCCCTCGTGGATCTCGCCGGTGGGGCGGGGGTGGGGGGTGGAACCTCCATCCCCCTCCCAATCTCGCCGCCCGCAATTACCCCCGCGACCACGGCTGCCGCCTTCTCGCATCTCCTGGCGACTCTGGAGATCAAATCGATGACCCCCTTCGCGGAGACGACCTTACACGACGCCTTCCTGTCGCCATACTCCGCGGTCGCCTTCTTGCAATCGCGGATGACGGCCCCTAACAAGTCGGCCACCTCCAACAGCCGGCGTCCTCCATCCCCAGGGGGCGCATCACCCCCACTCTGTGTACCGGGCACCCTTGCTGCCCCGCCCTGTTGTTGTTGCGGGGCGGTGCCCCCGAGGATGATGGGGTTTCTCGGCTCCCCCCCCTGCGATTCACTGGGGCCTAGACCCCACCCCTTCAGCGTGGCTCCCTCCACCCTCAAGGCCGAGCAGGACCTGCCCGCCTTCTCTTCGATGGCCTTTTTGGTGGGGGCTCCCGCCAGCTCGCCCGAGGGACACTTCTCCCTGAGCACCGCCGACTCCCTCACGTCGCTCCCCGGGGGGTCCGTGCTCCCCTTCAGAGGGGGTGTCCTGGCCAACCCCTTCCCTTTGAAAATGCCCGACGGCCCGCCCCCATCACCCTTAGACTGGAGAGTGTCCTTACCTCCCCCTCCTACATGTCCCGTCATTCTCACCCCTTTCCCCACCGGAGATGGGGTCTCAGGGATCAGGAATGTCCCCAAGTCCCCGATTCCCGGTCGAAGCACCGCCTGTGCTTCGTCGTGGGGGAGGATCTCGCTGAGGATTTCCTCCAGCGTCCTCGCTTCCCCCTTCGTCGACGCAGGCGGTGGTTCCGGGCCTCCCTTGCTCGTCCCCTCCCCCCTGCCAGTCCCATCCATATCCTTGTCCATGTCCGTATAATCATTGCCAAGGTCTGCAGCTGTGGCATTTTCCGGGGCTATCGCCCCGGTGGCACCGGCCCGCCGCATCAGCACGGTGTCGTCGGTCTTATGTCTTACTCCCTCCTCGCTGCCGACGGGGCGAGAGAGGGAGGATGGCCTGATGCCACCAACCGCCTGGTTTAAAACATCCGAGGCCAGGCTTGGTTGCGTCATCTGTCCATGTGGTGTCTTAGGGGCGACGACCCCACCGCCCAGCGGATTTCACCCACTCGACGGCCCTGATATTATGGCCGCCTGCGGCTATCCCGACCATTGTCGGAGGGACCCCCTACGCCGCTGGGTCCTAAGACAGGGCAATTACCCCCCTCCTCTCCTTTCCCTATCCCAATCCCCCTAAACGGCCACAGCACCCACACACACAACACACCCTCACACACTCACACACCCACCACCGACAAACATACACCCCCCAATCTCAACCACTCACACACACACACACACACATATACACAACACCACGCACCCCGCTGTGGCCGGGCTATTACAATGGTGGGACGCCATCCCCCCCAAGGGAGCTGGTCCGCGGCAAGGCCTTCGCATTCCACGTGAGGTTTTTAGGCCCCAGGGTCAACTTATAGCTCCTGCTAACCGGGGCGCATCGCCACCCCTCCCCCGTCCCGGCCTGGCCACCGCGAAGTGAACCATCCCGGGCAGGCGAAGGGCAACTACACACCCCGGTCATTCTCCTATCCGCCACCTGGAGACGCGCTCGGTCGGTGCTCAACCTAGATCGGCCAAGGCCGATCCAATCCCCCGCTCCCCTTCACGGGGATAGGCGGACACCGAGTAACGAGATCCGTCTGTACAACTGTTTTCTATATCTAGACCAACGTGATCCGTCTGTACAACCGTCTTCTATATCTAGACTAACGAGATCTCTCGTTATTCAACCGTCTTCTATATCTAGACTAACGAGATCTCTCGTTATTCAACCGTCTTCTATATCTAGACTAACGAGATCCGTCTGTATAACCGTCTTCTATATCTAGACTACCGAGATCCGGCTGTACAACCGTCTTCTATATCTAGACTAACGAGAACCGTCTGTACAACCGTCTTCTATATCTAGACTAACGAGATCTCTCGATGTACAACCGTCATCTATACCTAGACTAACGGGATCCGTCTGTACCACCGTCTTCTATATCAAGACTAACGAGATCTCTCGTTATACATCCCGTCTTCTATATCTAGACTAACGAGATCCGTCTGTACAACCGTCTTCTATATCTAGACTAATGAGATCCGTCTGTACAACCGTCTTCTTTATCTGGACTAACGACATCCGTCTGTACAACCATCTTCTATATCTAGACTAACGAGATCTCTCGTTATACAACCCTCCTCTATATCTAGACTAACGAGATCCGTCTGTACAACCGTCTTCTATATCTAGACTAACAAGATCCGTCTGTACAACCGTCTTCTATATCTGGACTTACGAGATGCGTCTGTACAACCGCCTTCTATATCTAGACTAACGAGATCCGTCTGTACAACCGTCTTCTATATCTGGACTTACGAGATGCGTCTGTACAACCGCCTTCTATATCTAGACTAACGAGATCCGTCTGTACAGCCGTCTTCTATATCTAGACTAACGAGATCCGTCGTTGTACAACCGTCTTCTATATCTAGACTACCGAGATCTGTCTGTACAACCGTCTTCTATATCTAGACTAACGAGATCCGTCTGTACAACCGTCTTCTATATCTAGACTAACGAGATCCGTCGTTGTACAACCCTCTTCTATATCTAGACTAACGAGATCCGTCTGTACAACCGTCTTCTATATCTAGACTAACGAGATCTCTCGTTATTCAACCGTCTTCTATATCTAGACTAACGAGGTCTCTCGTTATTCAACCGTCTTCTATATCTAGACTAACGGGTCTCTCGTTATACAACCGTCTTCTATATCTAGACTAACGAGATCCGTCTGTACAACCGTCTTCTATATCTAGACTAACGAGATCCGTCTTCTATATCTGGACTAACGACATCCGTCTGTACAACCATCTTCTATATCTAGACTAACGAGATCTCTCGTTATACAACCCTCCTCTATATCTAGACTAACGAGATCCGTCTGTACAACCGTCTTCTATATCTAGACTAACGAGATCCGTCTGTACAACCGTCTTCTATATCTGGACTTACGAGATGCGTCTGTACAACCGCCTTCTATATCTAGACTAACGAGATCCGTCTGTACAACCGTCTTCTATATCTGGACTAACGAGATCCGTCTGTACAACCATCTTCTATATCTAGACTAACGAGGTCTCTCGTTATACAACCGTCTTCTATATCTAGACTAACGAGATCCGTCTGTACAACCGTCTTCTATATCTAGACTAACGAGATCCGTCTTCTATATCTAGACTAACGAGCTCTGTGTGTACAACCGTCTTCTATGTCTAGACTAACGAGATCCGTCTGTACAACCGTCTTCTATATCTAGACTAACGAGATCCGTCAGTACAACCGTCTTCTTTATCTGGACTAACGAGATCCGTCTGTACAACCATCTTCTATATCTAGACTAACGAGGTCTCTCGTTATACAACCCTCTTCTATATCTAGACTAACGAGATCCGTCTGTACAACCGTCTTCTATATCTAGACTAACGAGATCCGTCTGTACAACCGTCTTCTATATCTAGACTAACGAGATCCGTCTGTACCACCATCTTCTATATCTAGACTAACGAGATCTCTCGTTATACAACCGTCTTCTATATCTAGACTAACGAAATCCGTCTGTAGAACCGTCTTCTATATCTAGACTAACGAGATCCGTCTGTACAACCGTCTTCTATATCTAGATAACGAGATCCGTCGTTGTACAACCCTCTTCTATATCTAGACTAACGAGATCCGTCTGTACAACCGTCTTCTATATCTAGACTAACGAGATCTCTCGTTATTCAACCGTCTTCTATATCTAGACTAACGAGGTCTCTCGTTATTCAACCGTCTTCTATATCTAGACTAACGGGTCTCTCGTTATACAACCGTCTTCTATATCTAGACTAACGAGATCCGTCTGTACAACCGTCTTCTATATCTAGACTAACGAGATCCGTCTTCTATATCTAGACTAACGAGCTCTGTGTGTACAACCGTCTTCTATGTCTAGACTAACGAGATCCGTCTGTACAACCGTCTTCTATATCTAGACTAACGAGATCCGTCAGTACAACCGTCTTCTTTATCTGGACTAACGAGATCCGTCTGTACAACCATCTTCTATATCTAGACTAACGAGATCTCTCGTTATACAACCCTCTTCTATATCTAGACTAACGAGATCCGTCTGTACAACCGTCTTCTATATCTAGACTAACGAGATCCGTCTGTACAACCGTCTTCTATATCTGGACTTACGAGATGCGTCTGTACAACCGCCTTCTATATCTAGACTAACGAGATCCGTCTGTACAGCCGTCTTCTATATCTAGACTAACGAGATCCGTCGTTGTACAACCGTCTTCTATATCTAGACTAACGAGATCCGTCTGTACAACCGTCTTCTATATCTAGACTAACGAGAACCGTCTGTATAACCGTCTTCTATATCTAGACTAACGATATCTCTCGATGTACAACCGTCTTCTATACCTAGACTAACGGGATCCGTCTGTACAACCGTCTTCTATATATAGACTAACGAGATCTCTCGTTATACATCCCGTCTTCTATATCTAGACTAACGAGATCCGTCTGTACAACCGTCATCTATATCTAGACTAACGAGATCCGTCTGTACAACCGTCTTCTCTATCTGGACTAACGAGATCCGTCTGTACAACCATCTTCTATATCTAGACTAACGATCTCTCGATGTACAACCGTCTTCTATACCTAGACTAACGGGATCCGTCTGTACAACCGTCTTCTATATATAGACTAACGAGATCTCTCGTTATACATCCCGTCTTCTATATCTAGACTAACGAGATCCGTCTGTACAACCGTCATCTATATCTAGACTAACGAGATCCGTCTGTACAACCGTCTTCTCTATCTGGACTAACGAGATCCGTCTGTACAACCATCTTCTATATCTAGACTAACGAGATCTCTCGTTATACAACCGTCTTCTATATCTAGACTAACGAAATCCGTCTGTAGAACCGTCTTCTATATCTAGACTAACGAGATCCGTCTGTACAACCGTCTTCTATATCTAGACTAACGAGATCTCTCGTTATTCAACCGTCTTCTATATCTAGACTAACGAGGTCTCTCGTTATTCAACCGTCTTCTATATCTAGACTAACGAGATCTCTCGATATTCAACCGTCTTCTATATCTAGACTAACGAAATCCGTCTGTATAACCGTCTTCTATATCTAGACTAACGAGATCCGTCTGTATAACCGTCTTCTATATCTAGACTAACGAGATCTCTCGTTATACAACCGTCTTCTATATCTAGACTAACGAAATCCGTCTGTACAACCGTCTTCTATATCTAGACTAACGAGATCCGTCTGTACAACCGTCTTCTATATCTAGACTAACGAGATCCGTCTGTACAACCGTCTTCTATATCTAGACTAACGAGGTCTCTCGTTATTCAACCGTCTTCTATATCTAGACTATCGAGATCTCTCGATATTCAACCGTCTTCTATATCTAGACTAACGAAATCCGTCTGTATAACCGTCTTCTATATCTAGACTAACGAGATCCGTCTGTATAACCGTCTTCTATATCTAGACTATCGAGATCTCTCGATATTCAACCGTCTTCTATATCTAGACTAACGAAATCCGTCTGTATAACCGTCTTCTATATCTAGACTAACGAGATCCGTCAGTACAACCGTCTTCTTTATCTGGACTAACGAGATCCGTCTGTACAACCATCTTCTATATCTAGACTAACGAGGTCTCTCGTTATACAACCCTCTTCTATATCTAGACTAACGAGATCCGTCTGTACAACCGTCTTCTATATCTAGACTAACGAGATCCGTCTGTACAACCGTCTTCTATATCTAGACTAACGAGATCCGTCTGTACCACCATCTTCTATATCTAGACTAACGAGATCTCTCGTTATACAACCGTCTTCTATATCTAGACTAACGAAATCCGTCTGTAGAACCGTCTTCTATATCTAGACTAACGAGATCCGTCTGTACAACCGTCTTCTATATCTAGACTAACGAGATCCGTCGTTGTACAACCCTCTTCTATATCTAGACTAACGAGATCCGTCTGTACAACCGTCTTCTATATCTAGACTAACGAGATCTCTCGTTATTCAACCGTCTTCTATATCTAGACTAACGAGGTCTCTCGTTATTCAACCGTCTTCTATATCTAGACTAACGGGTCTCTCGTTATACAACCGTCTTCTATATCTAGACTAACGAGATCCGTCTGTACAACCGTCTTCTATATCTAGACTAACGAGATCCGTCGTTGTACAACCGTCTTCTATATCTAGACTACCGAGATCCGTCTGTACAACCGTCTTCTATATCTAGACTAACGAGAACCGTCTGTATAACCGTCTTCTATATCTAGACTAACGATATCTCTCGATGTACAACCGTCTTCTATACCTAGACTAACGGGATCCGTCTGTACAACCGTCTTCTATATATAGACTAACGAGATCTCTCGTTATACATCCCGTCTTCTATATCTAGACTAACGAGATCCGTCTGTACAACCGTCATCTATATCTAGACTAACGAGATCCGTCTGTACAACCGTCTTCTCTATCTGGACTAACGAGATCCGTCTGTACAACCATCTTCTATATCTAGACTAACGAGATCTCTCGTTATACAACCGTCTTCTATATCTAGACTAACGAAATCCGTCTGTAGAACCGTCTTCTATATCTAGACTAACGAGATCCGTCTGTACAACCGTCTTCTATATCTAGACTAACGAGATCTCTCGTTATTCAACCGTCTTCTATATCTAGACTAACGAGGTCTCTCGTTATTCAACCGTCTTCTATATCTAGACTAACGAGATCTCTCGATATTCAACCGTCTTCTATATCTAGACTAACGAAATCCGTCTGTATAACCGTCTTCTATATCTAGACTAACGAGATCCGTCTGTATAACCGTCTTCTATATCTAGACTAACGAGATCTCTCGTTATACAACCGTCTTCTATATCTAGACTAACGAAATCCGTCTGTACAACCGTCTTCTATATCTAGACTAACGAGATCCGTCTGTACAACCGTCTTCTATATCTAGACTAACGAGATCCGTCTGTACAACCGTCTTCTATATCTAGACTAACGAGATCCGTCGTTGTACAACCGTCTTCTATATCTAGACTACCGAGATCCGTCGGTACAACCGTTTTCTATATCTAGACTAACGAGAACCGTCTGTACAACCGTCTTCTATATCTAGACTAACGAGATCTCTCGATGTACAACCGTCTTCTATACCTAGACTAACGGGATCCGTCTGTACAACCGTCTTCTATATCAAGACTAACGAGATCTCTCGTTATACATCCCGTCTTCTATATCTAGACTAACGAGATCCGTCTGTACAACCGTCTTCTATATCTAGACTAACGAGGTCTCTCGTTATTCAACCGTCTTCTATATCTAGACTATCGAGATCTCTCGATATTCAACCGTCTTCTATATCTAGACTAACGAAATCCGTCTGTATAACCGTCTTCTATATCTAGACTAACGAGATCCGTCTGTATAACCGTCTTCTATATCTAGACTAACGAGATCTCTCGTTATACAACCGTCTTCTATATCTAGACTAACGAGATCCGTCTGTACAACCGTCTTCTATATCTAGACTAACGAGATCCGTCTGTACAACCGTCTTCTATATCTAGACTAACGAGATCCGTCTGTACAACCGTCTTCTATATCTAGACTAACGAGATCCGTCTGTACAACCGTCTTCTATATCTAGACTAACGAGATCCGTCTGTACAACCATCTTCTATATCTAGACTAACGAGATCTCTCGTTATACAACCGTCTTCTATATCTAGACTAACGAAATCCGTCTGTAGAACCGTCTTCTATATCTAGACTAACGAGATCCGTCTGTACAACCGTCTTCTATATCTAGACTAACGAGATCCGTCGTTGTACAACCCTCTTCTATATCTAGACTAACGAGATCCGTCTGTACAACCGTCTTCTATATCTAGACTAACGAGATCCGTCTGTACAACTGTTTTCTATATCTAGACCAACGTGATCCGTCTGTACAACCGTCTTCTATATCTAGACTAACGAGATCTCTCGTTATTCAACCGTCTTCTATATCTAGACTAACGAGATCTCTCGTTATTCAACCGTCTTCTATATCTAGACTAACGAGATCCGTCTGTATAACCGTCTTCTATATCTAGACTAACGAGATCCGTCTGTGCAACCGTCTTCTATATCTAGACTAACGAGATCCGTTGTTGTACAACCATCTTCTATATCTAGACTAACGAGATGCGTCTGTACAACCGTTTTCTATATCTAGACTAACGAGATACGTCTGTACAACCGTCTTCTATATCTGGACTAACGAGATCCGTCTGTACAACCATCTTCTATATCTAGACTAACGAGATCTCTCGTTATACAACCGTCTTCTATATCTAGACTAACGAGATCCGTCTGTACAACCATCTTCTATATCTAGACTAACGAGATGCGTCTGTACAACCGTTTTCTATATCTAGACTAACGAGATACGTCTGTACAACCGTCTTCTATATCTGGACTAACGAGATCCGTCTGTACAACCATCTTCTATATCTAGACTAACGAGATCTCTCGTTATACAACCGTCTTCTATATCTAGACTAACGAGATACGTCTGTACAACCGTCTTCTATATCTGGACTAACGAGATCCGTCTGTACAACCATCTTCTATATCTATACTAACGAGATCTCTCGATGTACAACCGTCTTCTATATCTAGACTAACGGGATCCGCCTGTACAACCGTCTTCTATATCTAGACTAACGAGATCTCTCGTTCTACATCCCGTCTTCTATATCTAGACTAACGAGATCCGTCTGTACAACCGTCTTCTATATCTAGACAAACGAGATCCGTCTGTACAACCGTCTTCTATATCTGGACTAACGAGATCCGTCTGTACAACCATCTTCTATATCTAGACTAACGAGATCTCTCGTTATACAACCGTCTTCTATATCTAGACTAACGAGATCCGTCTGTACAACCGTCTTCTATATCTGGACTAACGAGATCCGTCTGTACAACCGTCTTCTATATCTAGACTAACGAGATCCGTCGTTGTACAACCCTCTTCTATATCTAGACTAACGAGATCCGTCTGTACAACCGTCTTCTATATCTAGACTAACGAGATCCGTCTGTACAACCGTCTTCTATATCTGGACTTACGAGATGCGTCTGTACAACCGCCTTCTATATCTAGACTAACGAGATCCGTCTGTACAGCCGTCTTCTATATCTAGACTAACGAGATCCGTCGTTGTACAACCGTCTTCTATATCTAGACTACCGAGATCCGTCTGTACAACCGTCTTCTATATCTAGACTAACGAGAACCGTCTGTACAACCGTTTCTATATCTAGACTAACGAGATCTCTCGATGTACAACCGTCTTCTATACCTAGACTAACGGGATCCGTCTGTACAACCGTCTTCTATATCAAGACTAACGAGATCTCTCGTTATACATCCCGTCTTCTATATCTAGACTAACGAGATCCGTCTGTACAACCGTCTTCTATATCTAGAATAACGAGATCCGTCTGTACAACCGTCTTCTTTATCTGGACTAACGAGATCCGTCTGTACAACCATCTTCTATATCTAGACTAACGAGATCTCTCGTTATACAACCCTCTTCTATATCTAGACTAACGAGATCCGTCTGTACAACCGTCTTCTATATCTAGACTAACGAGATCCGTCTGTACAACCGTCTTCTATATCTGGACTTACGAGATGCGTCTGTACAACCGCCTTCTATATCTAGACTAACGAGATTCGTCTGTACAGCCGTCTTCTATATCTAGACTAACGAGATCCGTCGTTGTACAACCGTCTTCTATATCTAGACTACCGAGATCCGGCTGTACAACCGTCTTCTATATCTAGACTAACGAGAACCGTCTGTACAACCGTCTTCTATATCTAGACTACCGAGATCTCTCGATGTACAACCGTCATCTATACCTAGACTAACGGGATCCGTCTGTACAACCGTCTTCTATATCAAGACTAACGAGATCTCTCGTTATACATCCCGTCTTCTATATCTAGACTAACGAGATCCGTCTGTACAACCGTCTTCTATATCTAGACTAATGAGATCCGTCTGTACAACCGTCTTCTTTATCTGGACTAACGACATCCGTCTGTACAACCATCTTCTATATCTAGACTAACGAGATCTCTCGTTATACAACCCTCCTCTATATCTAGACTAACGAGATCCGTCTGTACAACCGTCTTCTATATCTAGACTAACAAGATCCGTCTGTACAACCGTCTTCTATATCTGGACTTACGAGATGCGTCTGTACAACCGCCTTCTATATCTAGACTAACGAGATCCGTCTGTACAACCGTCTTCTATATCTGGACTTACGAGATGCGTCTGTACAACCGCCTTCTATATCTAGACTAACGAGATCCGTCTGTACAGCCGTCTTCTATATCTAGACTAACGAGATCCGTCGTTGTACAACCGTCTTCTATATCTAGACTACCGAGATCTGTCTGTACAACCGTCTTCTATATCTAGACTAACGAGATCCGTCTGTACAACCGTCTTCTATATCTAGACTAACGAGATCCGTCTTCTATATCTGGACTAACGACATCCGTCTGTACAACCATCTTCTATATCTAGACTAACGAGATCTCTCGTTATACAACCCTCCTCTATATCTAGACTAACGAGATCCGTCTGTACAACCGTCTTCTATATCTAGACTAACGAGATCCGTCTGTACAACCGTCTTCTATATCTGGACTTACGAGATGCGTCTGTACAACCGCCTTCTATATCTAGACTAACGAGATCCGTCTGTACAACCGTCTTCTATATCTGGACTAACGAGATCCGTCTGTACAACCATCTTCTATATCTAGACTAACGAGGTCTCTCGTTATACAACCGTCTTCTATATCTAGACTAACGAGATCCGTCTGTACAACCGTCTTCTATATCTAGACTAACGAGATCCGTCTTCTATATCTAGACTAACGAGCTCTGTGTGTACAACCGTCTTCTATGTCTAGACTAACGAGATCCGTCTGTACAACCGTCTTCTATATCTAGACTAACGAGATCCGTCAGTACAACCGTCTTCTTTATCTGGACTAACGAGATCCGTCTGTACAACCATCTTCTATATCTAGACTAACGAGGTCTCTCGTTATACAACCCTCTTCTATATCTAGACTAACGAGATCCGTCTGTACAACCGTCTTCTATATCTAGACTAACGAGATCCGTCTGTACAACCGTCTTCTATATCTAGACTAACGAGATCCGTCTGTACCACCATCTTCTATATCTAGACTAACGAGATCTCTCGTTATACAACCGTCTTCTATATCTAGACTAACGAAATCCGTCTGTAGAACCGTCTTCTATATCTAGACTAACGAGATCCGTCTGTACAACCGTCTTCTATATCTAGACTAACGAGATCCGTCGTTGTACAACCCTCTTCTATATCTAGACTAACGAGATCCGTCTGTACAACCGTCTTCTATATCTAGACTAACGAGATCTCTCGTTATTCAACCGTCTTCTATATCTAGACTAACGAGGTCTCTCGTTATTCAACCGTCTTCTATATCTAGACTAACGGGTCTCTCGTTATACAACCGTCTTCTATATCTAGACTAACGAGATCCGTCTGTACAACCGTCTTCTATATCTAGACTAACGAGATCCGTCTTCTATATCTAGACTAACGAGCTCTGTGTGTACAACCGTCTTCTATGTCTAGACTAACGAGATCCGTCTGTACAACCGTCTTCTATATCTAGACTAACGAGATCCGTCAGTACAACCGTCTTCTTTATCTGGACTAACGAGATCCGTCTGTACAACCATCTTCTATATCTAGACTAACGAGATCTCTCGTTATACAACCCTCTTCTATATCTAGACTAACGAGATCCGTCTGTACAACCGTCTTCTATATCTAGACTAACGAGATCCGTCTGTACAACCGTCTTCTATATCTGGACTTACGAGATGCGTCTGTACAACCGCCTTCTATATCTAGACTAACGAGATCCGTCTGTACAGCCGTCTTCTATATCTAGACTAACGAGATCCGTCGTTGTACAACCGTCTTCTGTATCTAGACTACCGAGATCCGTCTGTACAACCGTCTTCTATATCTAGACTAACGAGAACCGTCTGTATAACCGTCTTCTATATCTAGACTAACGATATCTCTCGATGTACAACCGTCTTCTATACCTAGACTAACGGGATCCGTCTGTACAACCGTCTTCTATATATAGACTAACGAGATCTCTCGTTATACATCCCGTCTTCTATATCTAGACTAACGAGATCCGTCTGTACAACCGTCTTCTATATCTAGACTAACGAGATCCGTCTGTACAACCGTCTTCTCTATCTGGACTAACGAGATCCGTCTGTACAACCATCTTCTATATCTAGACTAACGAGATCTCTCGTTATACAACCGTCTTCTATATCTAGACTAACGAAATCCGTCTGTAGAACCGTCTTCTATATCTAGACTAACGAGATCCGTCTGTACAACCGTCTTCTATATCTAGACTAACGAGATCTCTCGTTATTCAACCGTCTTCTATATCTAGACTAACGAGGTCTCTCGTTATTCAACCGTCTTCTATATCTAGACTAACGAGATCCGTCTGTATAACCGTCTTCTATATCTAGACTAACGAGATCTCTCGTTATACAACCGTCTTCTATATCTAGACTAACGAGATCCGTCTGTACAACCGTCTTCTATATCTAGACTAACGAGATCCGTCTGTACAACCGTCTTCTATATCTAGACTAACGAGATCCGTCGTTGTACAACCGTCTTCTATATCTAGACTACCGAGATCCGTCGGTACAACCGCCTTCTATATCTAGACTAACGAGAACCGTCTGTACAACCGTCTTCTATATCTAGACTAACGAGATCTCTCGATGTACAACCGTCTTCTATACCTAGACTAACGGGATCCGTCTGTACAACCGTCTTCTATATCAAGACTAACGAGATCTCTCGTTATACATCCCGTCTTCTATATCTAGACTAACGAGATCCGTCTGTACAACCGTCTTCTATATCTAGACTAACGAGATCCGTCTGTACAACCGTCTTCTTTATCTGGACTAACGAGATCCGTCTGTACAACCATCTTCTATATCTAGACTAACGAGATCTCTCGTTATACAACCCTCTTCTATATCTAGACTAACGAGATCCGTCTGTACAACCGTCTTCTATATCTAGACTAACGAGATCCGTCTGTACAACCGTCTTCTATATCTGGACTTACGAGATGCGTCTGTACAACCGTTTTCTATATCTAGACTAACGAGATCCGTCTGTGCAACCGTCTTCTATATCTAGACTAACGAGATCTCTCGTTATACAACCGTCTTCTATATCTAGACTAACGAGATCCGTCTGTACAACCGTCTTCTATGTCTAGACTAACGAGATCCGTCTGTACAACCGTCTTCTATATCTAGACTAACGAGATCCGTCTGTACATCCGTCTTCTATATCTAGACTAACGAGCTCTGTCTGTACAACAGTCTTCTATGTCTAGACTAACGAGATCCGTCTGTACAACCGTCTTCTATGTCTAGACTAACGAGATCCGTCTGTACAACCGTCTTCTATATCTAGACTAACGAGATCCGTCTGTACATCCGTCTTCTATATCTAGACTAACGAGATCCGTCTGTACATCCGTCTTCTATATCTAGACTAACGAGCTCTGTCTGTACAACAGTCTTCTATGTCTAGACTAACGAGATCCGTCTGTACAACCATCTTCTATATCTAGACTAACGAGATCTCTCGTTATACAACCGTCTTCTATATCTAGACTAACGAAATCCGTCTGTAGAACCGTCTTCTATATCTAGACTAACGAGATCCGTCTGTACAACCGTCTTCTATATCTAGACTAACGAGATCTCTCGTTATTCAACCGTCTTCTATATCTAGACTAACGAGGTCTCTCGTTATTCAACCGTCTTCTATATCTAGACTAACGAGATCTCTCGATATTCAACCGTCTTCTATATCTAGACTAACGAAATCCGTCTGTATAACCGTCTTCTATATCTAGACTAACGAGATCCGTCTGTATAACCGTCTTCTATATCTAGACTAACGAGATCTCTCGTTATACAACCGTCTTCTATATCTAGACTAACGAGATCCGTCTGTACAACCGTCTTCTATATCTAGACTAACGAGATCCGTCTGTACAACCGTCTTCTATATCTAGACTAACGAGATCCGTCTGTACAACCGTCTTCTATATCTAGACTAACGAGATCCGTCGTTGTACAACCGTCTTCTATATCTAGACTACCGAGATCCGTCTGTACAACCGTCTTCTATATCTAGACTAACGAGAACCGTCTGTACAACCGTCTTCTATATCTAGACTAACGAGATCCGTCTGTACAACCGTCTTCTATACCTAGACTAACGGGATCCGTCTGTACAACCGTCTTCTATATCAAGACTAACGAGATCTCTCGTTATACATCCCCTCTTCTATATCTAGACTAACGAGATCCGTCTGTACAACCGTCTTCTATATCTAGACTAACGAGATCCGTCTGTACAACCGTCTTCTATATCTGGACTTACGAGATGCGTCTGTACAACCGTTTTCTATATCTAGACTAACGAGATCCGTCTGTGCAACCGTCTTCTATATCTAGACTAACGAGATCTCTCGTTATACAACCGTCTTCTATATCTAGACTAACGAGATCCGTCTGTACAACCGTCTTCTATGTCTAGACTAACGAGATCCGTCTGTACAACCGTCTTCTATATCTAGACTAACGAGATCCGTCTGTACATCCGTCTTCTATATCTAGACTAACGAGCTCTGTCTGTACAACAGTCTTCTATGTCTAGACTAACGAGATCCGTCTGTACAACCGCCTTCTATATCTAGACTAACGAGATCCGTCTGTACAACCGTCTTCTATATCTAGACTAACGATATACGTCTGTACAACCGTCTTCTATATCTAGATTAACGAGATCCGTCTGTACAACTGTTTTCTATATCTAGACCAACGTGATCCGTCTGTACAACCGTCTTCTATATCTAGACTAACGAGATACGTCTGTACAACCGTCATCTATATCTAGACTAACGAGATACGTCCTTGGACAAACGTCTTCAATATCTAGACTAACGAGATCCGTCGTTGTACAACCGTCTTCTATATCTAGACTAACGAGATCCGTCTGTACAACTGTTTTCTATATCTAGACCAACGTGATCCGTCTGTACAACCGTCTTCTATATCTACACTAACGAGATCTCTCGTTATTCAACCGTCTTCTATATCTAGACTAACGAGATCCGTCTGTATAACCGTCTTCTATATCTAGACTAACGAGATCCGTCTGTGCAACCGTCTTCTATATCTAGACTAACGAGATCCGTTGTTGTACAACCCTCTTCTATATCTAGACTAACGAGATGCGTCTGTACAACCGTTTTCTATATCTAGACTAACGAGATACGTCTGTACAACCGTCATCTATATCTAGACTAACGAGATACGTCCTTGGACAAACGTCTTCAATATCTAGACTAACGAGATCCATCATTGCACAACCGTCTTCTATATCTAGACTAACGAGATCCGTCTGTACAACCGTCTTCTATATCTAGACCAACGAGATCCGTCTGTGCAACCGTCTTCTATATCTAGACTAACGAGATCTCTCGTTATTCAACCGTCTTCTATATCTAGACTAACGAGATCCGTCTGTATAACCGTCTTCTATATCTACACTAACGAGATACGTCGTTGTACAACCCTCTTCTATATCTAGACTAACGAGATCCGTCGTTGTACAACCCTCTTCTATATCTAGACTAACGAGATCCATCTGTGCAACCGTTTTCTATATCTAGACTAACGAGATACGTCGTTGGACAAACGTCTTCAATATCTAGACTAGCGAGATCCATCTGTACAACCGTCTTCTATATCTAGACTAACGAGTTCCGTCGTTGTACAACCGTCTTCTATATCTAGACTAACGAGATTCGTCTGTACAACCGTCTTCTATATCTAGACTAACGAGATCCGTCGTTGTACAACCCTCTTCTATATCTAGACTAACGAGATCCGTCTGTACAACAGTTTTCTATATCTAGACTAACGAGATACGTCGTTGGACAAACGTCTTCTATATCTATACTAACGAGATCTCTCGATGTACAACCGTCTTCTATATCTAGACTAACGAGATCCGTCTGTACAACCGTCTTCTATATCTAGACTAACGAGATCCGTCGTTGTACAACCGTCTTTTATATCTACACTACCGAGATCTCTCGTTGTACAACCGTCTTTTATATCTACACTAACGAGATCTCTCGTTATACAACCGTCTTCTATATCTAGACTAACGAGATCCGTCTGTACAACCGTCTTCTATATCTAGACTAACGAGATCTCTCGTTATACAACCGTCTTCTATATCTACACTAACGAGATCTCTCGTTATACAACCGTCTTCTATATCTAGACTAACGAGATCCGTCTGCGCAACCGTCTTCTATATCTAGACTAACGAGATCCGTTGTTGTACAACCCTCTTCTATATCTAGACTAACGAGATCCGTCGTTGTACAACCGTCTTCTATATCTAGACTAACGAGATACGTCTGTACAACCGTCATCTATATCTAGACTAACGAGATACGTCCTTGGACAAACGTCTTCAATATCTAGACTAACGAGATCCGTCTGTACAACCGTCTTCTATATCTAGACTAACGAGATCCGTCGTTGTACAACCCTCTTCTATATCTAGACTAACGAGATCCGTCTATACAACCGCCTTCTATATCTAGACTAACGAGATCCGTCTGTACAACCGTCTTCTATATCTAGACTAACGAGATCCATCTGTACAACTGTCTTCTATATCTAGACCAGGCATGGAACTAAAGTGAACGCAGCGGCCGATTTTCGGAGGCAACGCCTCCTTTCTCCCGCCGCGCGTCTTTGTCCCCGCGGCGGGCCTAGGAGCTTCGAGCGCCTCAGACCCGTACCATATGAATCGCGCGTGGCGCATTGGGGCGACATTGTATCAATAGGTTTCCACATCGACCCAGAGAGCACGATTGTCGATGCGTTTTTGTTTTGTCAACGCGCCACGCGCGGTTCACGTGGTACGGGCCTGAGGCGCTCCACGAACCTGGGCCGCCGCGGGGGCCAAGACGCGCGGCGGGAGAAAGGAGGCGTTGCGTCCGAAAAACGGCCGCTGCGTTCACTTTAGTTCCATGCCTGATCTAGACTAACGAGATCTGTCTGTACAACCGTCTTCTATATCTAGACTAACGAGATCTCTCGTTATTCAACCGTCTTCTATATCTAGACTAACGAGGTCTCTCGTTATTCAACCGTCTTCTATATCTAGACTAACGAGATCTCTTGATATTCAACCGTCTTCTATATCTAGACTAACGAAATCCGTCTGTATAACCGTCTTCTATATCTAGACTACCGAGATCCGTCTGTACAACCGTCTTCTATATCTAGACTAACGAGAACCGTCTGTATAACCGTCTTCTATATCTAGACTAACGAGAACCGTCTGTACAACCGTCTTCTATATCTAGACTAAAGAGATCTCTCGATGTACAACCGTCTTCTATACCTAGACTAACGGGATCCGTCTGTACAACCGTCTTCTATATCAAGACTAACGAGATCTCTCGTTATACATCCCGTCTTCTATATCTAGACTAACGAGATCCGTCTGTACAACCGTCTTCTATATCTAGACTAACGAGATCCGTCTGTACAACCGTCTTCTTTATCTGGACTAACGAGATCCGTCTGTACAACCATCTTCTATATCTAGACTAACGAGATACGTCTGTACAACCGTCATCTATATCTAGACTAACGAGATACGTCCTTGGACAAAGGTCTTCAATATCTAGACTAACGAGATCCGTCGTTGTACAACCGTCTTCTATATCTAGACTAACGAGATCCGTCGTTGTACAACCGTCTTTTATATCTACACTAACGAGATCTCTCGTTGTACAACCGTCTTTTATATCTACACTAACGAGATCTCTCGTTATACAACCGTCCTCTATATCTAGACTAACGAGATCCGTCTGTACAACCGTCTTCTATATCTAGACTAACGAGATCTCTCGTTATACAACCGTCTTCTATATCTAGACTAACGAGATCTCTCGTTATACAACCGTCTTCTATATCTAGACTAACGAGATCTCTCGTTATACAACCGTCTTCTATATCTAGACTAACGAGATCCGTCTGCGCAACCGTCTTCTATATCTAGACTAACGAGATCCGTTGTTGTACAACCCTCTTCTATATCTAGACTAACGAGATCCGTCGTTGGACAACCGTCTTCTATATCTAGACTAACGAGATACGTCTGTACAACCGTCATCTATATCTAGACTAACGAGATACGTCCTTGGACAAACGTCTTCAATATCTAGACTAACGAGATCCGTCGTTGTACAACCGTCTTCTATATCTAGACTAACGAGATCCGTCGTTGTACAACCGTCTTTAATATCTACACTAACGAGATCTCTCGTTATACAACCGTCTTCTATATCTAGACTAACGAGATCCGTCTGTACAACCGTCTTCTATATCTAGACTAACGAGATCTCTCGTTATACAACCGTCTTCTATATCTAGACTAACGAGATCTCTCGTTATACAACCGTCTTCTATATCTAGACTAACGGGTCTCTCGTTATACAACCGTCTTCTATATCTAGACTAACGAGATCCGTCTGTACAACCGTCTTCTATATCTAGACTAACGAGATCCGTCGTCTATATCTAGACTAACGAGCTCTGTGTGTACAACCGTCTTCTATGTCTAGACTAACGAGATCCGTCTGTACAACCGTCTTCTATATCTAGACTAACGAGATCCGTCAGTACAACCGTCTTCTTTATCTGGACTAACGAGATCCGTCTGTACAACCATCTTCTATATCTAGACTAACGAGATCTCTCGTTATACAACCCTCTTCTATATCTAGACTAACGAGATCCGTCTGTACAACCGTCTTCTATACCTAGACTAACGGGATCCGTCTGTACAACCGTCTTCTATATCAAGACTAACGAGATCTCTCGTTATACATCCCCTCTTCTATATCTAGACTAACGAGATCTCTCGTTATACAACCCTCTTCTATATCTAGACTAACGAGATCCGTCTGTACATCCGTCTTCTATATCTAGACTAACGAGCTCTGTCTGTACAACAGTCTTCTATGTCTAGACTAACGAGATCCGTCTGTACAACCGCCTTCTATATCTAGACTAACGAGATCCGTCTGTACAACCGTCTTCTATATCTAGACTAACGATATACGTCTGTACAACCGTCTTCTATATCTAGATTAACGAGATCCGTCTGTACAACTGTTTTCTATATCTAGACCAACGTGATCCGTCTGTACAACCGTCTTCTATATCTAGACTAACGAGATACGTCTGTACAACCGTCATCTATATCTAGACTAACGAGATACGTCCTTGGACAAACGTCTTCAATATCTAGACTAACGAGATCCGTCGTTGTACAACCGTCTTCTATATCTAGACTAACGAGATCCGTCTGTACAACTGTTTTCTATATCTAGACCAACGTGATCCGTCTGTACAACCGTCTTCTATATCTACACTAACGAGATCTCTCGTTATTCAACCGTCTTCTATATCTAGGCTAACGAGATCCGTCTGTATAACCGTGTTCTATATCTAGACTAACGAGATCCGTCTGTGCAACCGTCTTCTATATCTAGACTAACGAGATCCGTTGTTGTACAACCCTCTTCTATATCTAGACTAACGAGATGCGTCTGTACAACCGTTTTCTATATCTAGACTAACGAGATACGTCTGTACAACCGTCATCTATATCTAGACTAACGAGATACGTCCTTGGACAAACGTCTTCAATATCTAGACTAACGAGATCCGTCATTGCACAACCGTCTTCTATATCTAGACTAACGAGATCCGTCTGTACAACCGTCTTCTATATCTAGACCAACGAGATCCGTCTGTGCAACCGTCTTCTATATCTAGACTAACGAGATCTCTCGTTATTCAACCGTCTTCTATATCTAGACTAACGAGATCCGTCTGTATAACCGTCTTCTATATCTACACTAACGAGATACGTCGTTGTACAACCCTCTTCTATATCTAGACTAACGAGATCCGTCGTTGTACAACCCTCTTCTATATCTAGACTAACGAGATCCATCTGTGCAACCGTTTTCTATATCTAGACTAACGAGATACGTCGTTGGACAAACGTCTTCAATATCTAGACTAGCGAGATCCATCTGTACAACCGTCTTCTATATCTAGACTAACGAGTTCCGTCGTTGTACAACCGTCTTCTATATCTAGACTAACGAGATTCGTCTGTACAACCGTCTTCTATATCTAGACTAACGAGATCCGTCGTTGTACAACCCTCTTCTATATCTAGACTAACGAGATCCGTCTGTACAACAGTTTTCTATATCTAGACTAACGAGATACGTCGTTGGACAAACGTCTTCAATATCTAGACTAACGAGATCGGTCTGTGCAACCGTCTTCTATATCTAGACTAACGAGATCCGTCGTTGTACAACCGTCTTCTATATCTATACTAACGAGATCTCTCGATGTACAACCGTCTTCTATATCTAGACTAACGAGATCCGTCTGTACAACCGTCTTCTATATCTAGACTAACGAGATCCGTCGTTGTACAACCGTCTTTTATATCTACACTACCGAGATCTCTCGTTGTACAACCGTCTTTTATATCTACACTAACGAGATCTCTCGTTATACAACCGTCTTCTATATCTAGACTAACGAGATCCGTCTGTACAACCGTCTTCTATATCTAGACTAACGAGATCTCTCGTTATACAACCGTCTTCTATATCTACACTAACGAGATCTCTCGTTATACAACCGTCTTCTATATCTAGACTAACGAGATCCGTCTGCGCAACCGTCTTCTATATCTAGACTAACGAGATCCGTCTGCGCAACCGTCTTCTATATCTAGACTAACGAGATCCGTTGTTGTACAACCCTCTTCTATATCTAGACTAACGAGATCCGTCGTTGTACAACCGTCTTCTATATCTAGACTAACGAGATACGTCTGTACAACCGTCATCTATATCTAGACTAACGAGATACGTCCTTGGACAAACGTCTTCAATATCTAGACTAACGAGATCCGTCTGTACAACCGTCTTCTATATCTAGACTAACGAGATCCGTCGTTGTACAACCCTCTTCTATATCTAGACTAACGAGATCCGTCTATACAACCGCCTTCTATATCTAGACTAACGAGATCCGTCTGTACAACCGTCTTCTATATCTAGACTAACGAGATCCATCTGTACAACTGTCTTCTATATCTAGACCAGGCATGGAACTAAAGTGAACGCAGCGGCCGATTATCGGAGGCAACGCCTCCTTTCTCCCGCCGCGCGTCTTTGTCCCCGCGGCGGGCCTAGGAGCTTCGAGCGCCTCAGACCCGTACCATATGAATCGCGCGTGGCGCATTGGGGCGACATTGTATCAATAGGTTTCCACATCGACCCAGAGAGCACGATTGTCGATGCGTTTTTGTTTTGTCAACGCGCCACGCGCGGTTCACGTGGTACGGGCCTGAGGCGCTCCACGAACCTGGGCCGCCGCGGGGGCCAAGACGCGCGGCGGGAGAAAGGAGGCGTTGCGTCCGAAAAACGGCCGCTGCGTTCACTTTAGTTCCATGCCTGATCTAGACTAACGAGATCTGTCTGTACAACCGTCTTCTATATCTAGACTAACGAGATCTCTCGTTATTCAACCGTCTTCTATATCTAGACTAACGAGGTCTCTCGTTATTCAACCGTCTTCTATATCTAGACTAACGAGATCTCTTGATATTCAACCGTCTTCTATATCTAGACTAACGAAATCCGTCTGTATAACCGTCTTCTATATCTAGACTACCGAGATCCGTCTGTACAACCGTCTTCTATATCTAGACTAACGAGAACCGTCTGTATAACCGTCTTCTATATCTAGACTAACGAGAACCGTCTGTACAACCGTCTTCTATATCTAGACTAACGAGATCTCTCGATGTACAACCGTCTTCTATACCTAGACTAACGGGATCCGTCTGTACAACCGTCTTCTATATCAAGACTAACGAGATCTCTCGTTATACATCCCGTCTTCTATATCTAGACTAACGAGATCTCTCGTTATACAACCGTCTTCTATATCTAGACTAACGAGATCTCTCGTTATACAACCGTCTTCTATATCTAGACTAACGAGATCTCTCGTTATACAACCGTCTTCTATATCTAGACTAACGAGATCCGTCTGCGCAACCGTCTTCTATATCTAGACTAACGAGATCCGTTGTTGTACAACCCTCTTCTATATCTAGACTAACGAGATCCGTCGTTGGACAACCGTCTTCTATATCTAGACTAACGAGATACGTCTGTACAACCGTCATCTATATCTAGACTAACGAGATACGTCCTTGGACAAACGTCTTCAATATCTAGACTAACGAGATCCGTCGTTGTACAACCGTCTTCTATATCTAGACTAACGAGATCCGTCGTTGTACAACCGTCTTTAATATCTACACTAACGAGATCTCTCGTTATACAACCGTCTTCTATATCTAGACTAACGAGATCCGTCTGTACAACCGTCTTCTATATCTAGACTAACGAGATCTCTCGTTATACAACCGTCTTCTATATCTAGACTAACGAGATCTCTCGTTATACAACCGTCTTCTATATCTAGACTAACGGGTCTCTCGTTATACAACCGTCTTCTATATCTAGACTAACGAGATCCGTCTGTACAACCGTCTTCTATATCTAGACTAACGAGATCCGTCGTCTATATCTAGACTAACGAGCTCTGTGTGTACAACCGTCTTCTATGTCTAGACTAACGAGATCCGTCTGTACAACCGTCTTCTATATCTAGACTAACGAGATCCGTCAGTACAACCGTCTTCTTTATCTGGACTAACGAGATCCGTCTGTACAACCATCTTCTATATCTAGACTAACGAGATCTCTCGTTATACAACCCTCTTCTATATCTAGACTAACGAGATCCGTCTGTACAACCGTCTTCTATACCTAGACTAACGGGATCCGTCTGTACAACCGTCTTCTATATCAAGACTAACGAGATCTCTCGTTATACATCCCCTCTTCTATATCTAGACTAACGAGATCTCTCGTTATACAACCCTCTTCTATATCTAGACTAACGAGATCCGTCTGTACATCCGTCTTCTATATCTAGACTAACGAGCTCTGTCTGTACAACAGTCTTCTATGTCTAGACTAACGAGATCCGTCTGTACAACCGCCTTCTATATCTAGACTAACGAGATCCGTCTGTACAACCGTCTTCTATATCTAGACTAACGATATACGTCTGTACAACCGTCTTCTATATCTAGATTAACGAGATCCGTCTGTACAACTGTTTTCTATATCTAGACCAACGTGATCCGTCTGTACAACCGTCTTCTATATCTAGACTAACGAGATACGTCTGTACAACCGTCATCTATATCTAGACTAACGAGATACGTCCTTGGACAAACGTCTTCAATATCTAGACTAACGAGATCCGTCGTTGTACAACCGTCTTCTATATCTAGACTAACGAGATCCGTCTGTACAACTGTTTTCTATATCTAGACCAACGTGATCCGTCTGTACAACCGTCTTCTATATCTACACTAACGAGATCTCTCGTTATTCAACCGTCTTCTATATCTAGGCTAACGAGATCCGTCTGTATAACCGTCTTCTATATCTAGACTAACGAGATCCGTCTGTGCAACCGTCTTCTATATCTAGACTAACGAGATCCGTTGTTGTACAACCCTCTTCTATATCTAGACTAACGAGATGCGTCTGTACAACCGTTTTCTATATCTAGACTAACGAGATACGTCTGTACAACCGTCATCTATATCTAGACTAACGAGATACGTCCTTGGACAAACGTCTTCAATATCTAGACTAACGAGATCCGTCATTGCACAACCGTCTTCTATATCTAGACTAACGAGATCCGTCTGTACAACCGTCTTCTATATCTAGACCAACGAGATCCGTCTGTGCAACCGTCTTCTATATCTAGACTAACGAGATCTCTCGTTATTCAACCGTCTTCTATATCTAGACTAACGAGATCCGTCTGTATAACCGTCTTCTATATCTACACTAACGAGATACGTCGTTGTACAACCCTCTTCTATATCTAGACTAACGAGATCCGTCGTTGTACAACCCTCTTCTATATCTAGACTAACGAGATCCATCTGTGCAACCGTTTTCTATATCTAGACTAACGAGATACGTCGTTGGACAAACGTCTTCAATATCTAGACTAGCGAGATCCATCTGTACAACCGTCTTCTATATCTAGACTAACGAGTTCCGTCGTTGTACAACCGTCTTCTATATCTAGACTAACGAGATTCGTCTGTACAACCGTCTTCTATATCTAGACTAACGAGATCCGTCGTTGTACAACCCTCTTCTATATCTAGACTAACGAGATCCGTCTGTACAACAGTTTTCTATATCTAGACTAACGAGATACGTCGTTGGACAAACGTCTTCAATATCTAGACTAACGAGATCGGTCTGTGCAACCGTCTTCTATATCTAGACTAACGAGATCCGTCGTTGTACAACCGTCTTCTATATCTATACTAACGAGATCTCTCGATGTACAACCGTCTTCTATATCTAGACTAACGAGATCCGTCTGTACAACCGTCTTCTATATCTAGACTAACGAGATCCGTCGTTGTACAACCGTCTTTTATATCTACACTACCGAGATCTCTCGTTGTACAACCGTCTTTTATATCTACACTAACGAGATCTCTCGTTATACAACCGTCTTCTATATCTAGACTAACGAGATCCGTCTGTACAACCGTCTTCTATATCTAGACTAACGAGATCTCTCGTTATACAACCGTCTTCTATATCTACACTAACGAGATCTCTCGTTATACAACCGTCTTCTATATCTAGACTAACGAGATCCGTCTGCGCAACCGTCTTCTATATCTAGACTAACGAGATCCGTCTGCGCAACCGTCTTCTATATCTAGACTAACGAGATCCGTTGTTGTACAACCCTCTTCTATATCTAGACTAACGAGATCCGTCGTTGTACAACCGTCTTCTATATCTAGACTAACGAGATACGTCTGTACAACCGTCATCTATATCTAGACTAACGAGATACGTCCTTGGACAAACGTCTTCAATATCTAGACTAACGAGATCCGTCTGTACAACCGTCTTCTATATCTAGACTAACGAGATCCGTCGTTGTACAACCCTCTTCTATATCTAGACTAACGAGATCCGTCTATACAACCGCCTTCTATATCTAGACTAACGAGATCCGTCTGTACAACCGTCTTCTATATCTAGACTAACGAGATCCATCTGTACAACTGTCTTCTATATCTAGACCAGGCATGGAACTAAAGTGAACGCAGCGGCCGATTATCGGAGGCAACGCCTCCTTTCTCCCGCCGCGCGTCTTTGTCCCCGCGGCGGGCCTAGGAGCTTCGAGCGCCTCAGACCCGTACCATATGAATCGCGCGTGGCGCATTGGGGCGACATTGTATCAATAGGTTTCCACATCGACCCAGAGAGCACGATTGTCGATGCGTTTTTGTTTTGTCAACGCGCCACGCGCGGTTCACGTGGTACGGGCCTGAGGCGCTCCACGAACCTGGGCCGCCGCGGGGGCCAAGACGCGCGGCGGGAGAAAGGAGGCGTTGCGTCCGAAAAACGGCCGCTGCGTTCACTTTAGTTCCATGCCTGATCTAGACTAACGAGATCTGTCTGTACAACCGTCTTCTATATCTAGACTAACGAGATCTCTCGTTATTCAACCGTCTTCTATATCTAGACTAACGAGGTCTCTCGTTATTCAACCGTCTTCTATATCTAGACTAACGAGATCTCTTGATATTCAACCGTCTTCTATATCTAGACTAACGAAATCCGTCTGTATAACCGTCTTCTATATCTAGACTACCGAGATCCGTCTGTACAACCGTCTTCTATATCTAGACTAACGAGAACCGTCTGTATAACCGTCTTCTATATCTAGACTAACGAGAACCGTCTGTACAACCGTCTTCTATATCTAGACTAACGAGATCTCTCGATGTACAACCGTCTTCTATACCTAGACTAACGGGATCCGTCTGTACAACCGTCTTCTATATCAAGACTAACGAGATCTCTCGTTATACATCCCGTCTTCTATATCTAGACTAACGAGATCCGTCTGTACAACCGTCTTCTATATCTAGACTAACGAGATCCGTCTGTACAACCGTCTTCTTTATCTAGACTAACGAGAACCGTCTGTACAACCGTCTTCTATATCTAGACTAACGAGATCTCTCGATGTACAACCGTCTTCTATACCTAGACTAACGGGATCCGTCTGTACAACCGTCTTCTATATCAAGACTAACGAGATCTCTCGTTATACATCCCGTCTTCTATATCTAGACTAACGAGATCCGTCTGTACAACCGTCTTCTATATCTAGACTAACGAGATCCGTCTGTACAACCGTCTTCTATATCTAGACTAACGAGATCCGTCGTTGTACAACCGTCTTTTATATCTACACTAACGAGATCTCTCGTTGTACAACCGTCTTTTATATCTACACTAACGAGATCTCTCGTTATACAACCGTCCTCTATATCTAGACTAACGAGATCCGTCTGTACAACCGTCTTCTATATCTAGACTAACGAGATCTCTCGTTATACAACCGTCTTCTATATCTAGACTAACGAGATCTCTCGTTATACAACCGTCTTCTATATCTAGACTAACGAGATCTCTCGTTATACAACCGTCTTCTATATCTAGACTAACGAGATCCGTCTGCGCAACCGTCTTCTATATCTAGACTAACGAGATCCGTTGTTGTACAACCCTCTTCTATATCTAGACTAACGAGATCCGTCGTTGGACAACCGTCTTCTATATCTAGACTAACGAGATACGTCTGTACAACCGTCATCTATATCTAGACTAACGAGATACGTCCTTGGACAAACGTCTTCAATATCTAGACTAACGAGATCCGTCGTTGTACAACCGTCTTCTATATCTAGACTAACGAGATCCGTCGTTGTACAACCGTCTTTTATATCTACACTAACGAGATCTCTCGTTATACAACCGTCTTCTATATCTAGACTAACGAGATCCGTCTGTACAACCGTCTTCTATATCTAGACTAACGAGATCTCTCGTTATACAACCGTCTTCTATATCTAGACTAACGAGATCTCTCGTTATACAACCGTCTTCTATATCTAGACTAACGGGTCTCTCGTTATACAACCGTCTTCTATATCTAGACTAACGAGATCCGTCTGTACAACCGTCTTCTATATCTAGACTAACGAGATCCGTCGTCTATATCTAGACTAACGAGCTCTGTGTGTACAACCGTCTTCTATGTCTAGACTAACGAGATCCGTCTGTACAACCGTCTTCTATATCTAGACTAACGAGATCCGTCAGTACAACCGTCTTCTTTATCTGGACTAACGAGATCCGTCTGTACAACCATCTTCTATATCTAGACTAACGAGATCTCTCGTTATACAACCCTCTTCTATATCTAGACTAACGAGATCCGTCTGTACAACCGTCTTCTATACCTAGACTAACGGGATCCGTCTGTACAACCGTCTTCTATATCAAGACTAACGAGATCTCTCGTTATACATCCCCTCTTCTATATCTAGACTAACGAGATCCGTCTGTACAACCGTCTTCTATATCTAGACTAACGAGATCCGTCTGTACAACCGTCTTCTATATCTGGACTTACGAGATGCGTCTGTACAACCGTTTTCTATATCTAGACTAACGAGATCCGTCTGTGCAACCGTCTTCTATATCTAGACTAACGAGATCTCTCGTTATACAACCGTCTTCTATATCTAGACTAACGAGATCCGTCTGTACAACCGTCTTCTATGTCTAGACTAACGAGATCCGTCTGTACAACCGTCTTCTATATCTAGACTAACGAGATCCGTCTGTACATCCGTCTTCTATATCTAGACTAACGAGCTCTGTCTGTACAACAGTCTTCTATGTCTAGACTAACGAGATCCGTCTGTACAACCGCCTTCTATATCTAGACTAACGAGATCCGTCTGTACAACCGTCTTCTATATCTAGACTAACGATATACGTCTGTACAACCGTCTTCTATATCTAGATTAACGAGATCCGTCTGTACAACTGTTTTCTATATCTAGACCAACGTGATCCGTCTGTACAACCGTCTTCTATATCTAGACTAACGAGATACGTCTGTACAACCGTCATCTATATCTAGACTAACGAGATACGTCCTTGGACAAACGTCTTCAATATCTAGACTAACGAGATCCGTCGTTGTACAACCGTCTTCTATATCTAGACTAACGAGATCCGTCTGTACAACTGTTTTCTATATCTAGACCAACGTGATCCGTCTGTACAACCGTCTTCTATATCTACACTAACGAGATCTCTCGTTATTCAACCGTCTTCTATATCTAGGCTAACGAGATCCGTCTGTATAACCGTCTTCTATATCTAGACTAACGAGATCCGTCTGTGCAACCGTCTTCTATATCTAGACTAACGAGATCCGTTGTTGTACAACCCTCTTCTATATCTAGACTAACGAGATGCGTCTGTACAACCGTTTTCTATATCTAGACTAACGAGATACGTCTGTACAACCGTCATCTATATCTAGACTAACGAGATACGTCCTTGGACAAACGTCTTCAATATCTAGACTAACGAGATCCGTCATTGCACAACCGTCTTCTATATCTAGACTAACGAGATCCGTCTGTACAACCGTCTTCTATATCTAGACCAACGAGATCCGTCTGTGCAACCGTCTTCTATATCTAGACTAACGAGATCTCTCGTTATTCAACCGTCTTCTATATCTAGACTAACGAGATCCGTCTGTATAACCGTCTTCTATATCTACACTAACGAGATACGTCGTTGTACAACCCTCTTCTATATCTAGACTAACGAGATCCGTCGTTGTACAACCCTCTTCTATATCTAGACTAACGAGATCCATCTGTGCAACCGTTTTCTATATCTAGACTAACGAGATACGTCGTTGGACAAACGTCTTCAATATCTAGACTAGCGAGATCCATCTGTACAACCGTCTTCTATATCTAGACTAACGAGTTCCGTCGTTGTACAACCGTCTTCTATATCTAGACTAACGAGATTCGTCTGTACAACCGTCTTCTATATCTAGACTAACGAGATCCGTCGTTGTACAACCCTCTTCTATATCTAGACTAACGAGATCCGTCTGTACAACAGTTTTCTATATCTAGACTAACGAGATACGTCGTTGGACAAACGTCTTCAATATCTAGACTAACGAGATCGGTCTGTGCAACCGTCTTCTATATCTAGACTAACGAGATCCGTCGTTGTACAACCGTCTTCTATATCTATACTAACGAGATCTCTCGATGTACAACCGTCTTCTATATCTAGACTAACGAGATCCGTCTGTACAACCGTCTTCTATATCTAGACTAACGAGATCCGTCGTTGTACAACCGTCTTTTATATCTACACTACCGAGATCTCTCGTTGTACAACCGTCTTTTATATCTACACTAACGAGATCTCTCGTTATACAACCGTCTTCTATATCTAGACTAACGAGATCCGTCTGTACAACCGTCTTCTATATCTAGACTAACGAGATCTCTCGTTATACAACCGTCTTCTATATCTACACTAACGAGATCTCTCGTTATACAACCGTCTTCTATATCTAGACTAACGAGATCCGTCTGCGCAACCGTCTTCTATATCTAGACTAACGAGATCCGTCTGCGCAACCGTCTTCTATATCTAGACTAACGAGATCCGTTGTTGTACAACCCTCTTCTATATCTAGACTAACGAGATCCGTCGTTGTACAACCGTCTTCTATATCTAGACTAACGAGATACGTCTGTACAACCGTCATCTATATCTAGACTAACGAGATACGTCCTTGGACAAACGTCTTCAATATCTAGACTAACGAGATCCGTCTGTACAACCGTCTTCTATATCTAGACTAACGAGATCCGTCGTTGTACAACCCTCTTCTATATCTAGACTAACGAGATCCGTCTATACAACCGCCTTCTATATCTAGACTAACGAGATCCGTCTGTACAACCGTCTTCTATATCTAGACTAACGAGATCCATCTGTACAACTGTCTTCTATATCTAGACCAGGCATGGAACTAAAGTGAACGCAGCGGCCGATTATCGGAGGCAACGCCTCCTTTCTCCCGCCGCGCGTCTTTGTCCCCGCGGCGGGCCTAGGAGCTTCGAGCGCCTCAGACCCGTACCATATGAATCGCGCGTGGCGCATTGGGGCGACATTGTATCAATAGGTTTCCACATCGACCCAGAGAGCACGATTGTCGATGCGTTTTTGTTTTGTCAACGCGCCACGCGCGGTTCACGTGGTACGGGCCTGAGGCGCTCCACGAACCTGGGCCGCCGCGGGGGCCAAGACGCGCGGCGGGAGAAAGGAGGCGTTGCGTCCGAAAAACGGCCGCTGCGTTCACTTTAGTTCCATGCCTGATCTAGACTAACGAGATCTGTCTGTACAACCGTCTTCTATATCTAGACTAACGAGATCTCTCGTTATTCAACCGTCTTCTATATCTAGACTAACGAGGTCTCTCGTTATTCAACCGTCTTCTATATCTAGACTAACGAGATCTCTTGATATTCAACCGTCTTCTATATCTAGACTAACGAAATCCGTCTGTATAACCGTCTTCTATATCTAGACTACCGAGATCCGTCTGTACAACCGTCTTCTATATCTAGACTAACGAGAACCGTCTGTATAACCGTCTTCTATATCTAGACTAACGAGAACCGTCTGTACAACCGTCTTCTATATCTAGACTAACGAGATCTCTCGATGTACAACCGTCTTCTATACCTAGACTAACGGGATCCGTCTGTACAACCGTCTTCTATATCAAGACTAACGAGATCTCTCGTTATACATCCCGTCTTCTATATCTAGACTAACGAGATCCGTCTGTACAACCGTCTTCTATATCTAGACTAACGAGATCCGTCTGTACAACCGTCTTCTTTATCTAGACTAACGAGAACCGTCTGTACAACCGTCTTCTATATCTAGACTAACGAGATCTCTCGATGTACAACCGTCTTCTATACCTAGACTAACGGGATCCGTCTGTACAACCGTCTTCTATATCAAGACTAACGAGATCTCTCGTTATACATCCCGTCTTCTATATCTAGACTAACGAGATCCGTCTGTACAACCGTCTTCTATATCTAGACTAACGAGATCCGTCTGTACAACCGTCTTCTATATCTAGACTAACGAGATCCGTCGTTGTACAACCGTCTTTTATATCTACACTAACGAGATCTCTCGTTGTACAACCGTCTTTTATATCTACACTAACGAGATCTCTCGTTATACAACCGTCCTCTATATCTAGACTAACGAGATCCGTCTGTACAACCGTCTTCTATATCTAGACTAACGAGATCTCTCGTTATACAACCGTCTTCTATATCTAGACTAACGAGATCTCTCGTTATACAACCGTCTTCTATATCTAGACTAACGAGATCTCTCGTTATACAACCGTCTTCTATATCTAGACTAACGAGATCCGTCTGCGCAACCGTCTTCTATATCTAGACTAACGAGATCCGTTGTTGTACAACCCTCTTCTATATCTAGACTAACGAGATCCGTCGTTGGACAACCGTCTTCTATATCTAGACTAACGAGATACGTCTGTACAACCGTCATCTATATCTAGACTAACGAGATACGTCCTTGGACAAACGTCTTCAATATCTAGACTAACGAGATCCGTCGTTGTACAACCGTCTTCTATATCTAGACTAACGAGATCCGTCGTTGTACAACCGTCTTTTATATCTACACTAACGAGATCTCTCGTTATACAACCGTCTTCTATATCTAGACTAACGAGATCCGTCTGTACAACCGTCTTCTATATCTAGACTAACGAGATCTCTCGTTATACAACCGTCTTCTATATCTAGACTAACGAGATCTCTCGTTATACAACCGTCTTCTATATCTAGACTAACGGGTCTCTCGTTATACAACCGTCTTCTATATCTAGACTAACGAGATCCGTCTGTACAACCGTCTTCTATATCTAGACTAACGAGATCCGTCGTCTATATCTAGACTAACGAGCTCTGTGTGTACAACCGTCTTCTATGTCTAGACTAACGAGATCCGTCTGTACAACCGTCTTCTATATCTAGACTAACGAGATCCGTCAGTACAACCGTCTTCTTTATCTGGACTAACGAGATCCGTCTGTACAACCATCTTCTATATCTAGACTAACGAGATCTCTCGTTATACAACCCTCTTCTATATCTAGACTAACGAGATCCGTCTGTACAACCGTCTTCTATACCTAGACTAACGGGATCCGTCTGTACAACCGTCTTCTATATCAAGACTAACGAGATCTCTCGTTATACATCCCCTCTTCTATATCTAGACTAACGAGATCTCTCGTTATACAACCCTCTTCTATATCTAGACTAACGAGATCCGTCTGTACAACCGTCTTCTATACCTAGACTAACGGGATCCGTCTGTACAACCGTCTTCTATATCAAGACTAACGAGATCTCTCGTTATACATCCCCTCTTCTATATCTAGACTAACGAGATCCGTCTGTACAACCGTCTTCTATATCTAGACTAACGAGATCCGTCTGTACAACCGTCTTCTATATCTGGACTTACGAGATGCGTCTGTACAACCGTTTTCTATATCTAGACTAACGAGATCCGTCTGTGCAACCGTCTTCTATATCTAGACTAACGAGATCTCTCGTTATACAACCGTCTTCTATATCTAGACTAACGAGATCCGTCTGTACAACCGTCTTCTATGTCTAGACTAACGAGATCCGTCTGTACAACCGTCTTCTATATCTAGACTAACGAGATCCGTCTGTACATCCGTCTTCTATATCTAGACTAACGAGCTCTGTCTGTACAACAGTCTTCTATGTCTAGACTAACGAGATCCGTCTGTACAACCGCCTTCTATATCTAGACTAACGAGATCCGTCTGTACAACCGTCTTCTATATCTAGACTAACGATATACGTCTGTACAACCGTCTTCTATATCTAGATTAACGAGATCCGTCTGTACAACTGTTTTCTATATCTAGACCAACGTGATCCGTCTGTACAACCGTCTTCTATATCTAGACTAACGAGATACGTCTGTACAACCGTCATCTATATCTAGACTAACGAGATACGTCCTTGGACAAACGTCTTCAATATCTAGACTAACGAGATCCGTCGTTGTACAACCGTCTTCTATATCTAGACTAACGAGATCCGTCTGTACAACTGTTTTCTATATCTAGACCAACGTGATCCGTCTGTACAACCGTCTTCTATATCTACACTAACGAGATCTCTCGTTATTCAACCGTCTTCTATATCTAGGCTAACGAGATCCGTCTGTATAACCGTCTTCTATATCTAGACTAACGAGATCCGTCTGTGCAACCGTCTTCTATATCTAGACTAACGAGATCCGTTGTTGTACAACCCTCTTCTATATCTAGACTAACGAGATGCGTCTGTACAACCGTTTTCTATATCTAGACTAACGAGATACGTCTGTACAACCGTCATCTATATCTAGACTAACGAGATACGTCCTTGGACAAACGTCTTCAATATCTAGACTAACGAGATCCGTCATTGCACAACCGTCTTCTATATCTAGACTAACGAGATCCGTCTGTACAACCGTCTTCTATATCTAGACCAACGAGATCCGTCTGTGCAACCGTCTTCTATATCTAGACTAACGAGATCTCTCGTTATTCAACCGTCTTCTATATCTAGACTAACGAGATCCGTCTGTATAACCGTCTTCTATATCTACACTAACGAGATACGTCGTTGTACAACCCTCTTCTATATCTAGACTAACGAGATCCGTCGTTGTACAACCCTCTTCTATATCTAGACTAACGAGATCCATCTGTGCAACCGTTTTCTATATCTAGACTAACGAGATACGTCGTTGGACAAACGTCTTCAATATCTAGACTAGCGAGATCCATCTGTACAACCGTCTTCTATATCTAGACTAACGAGTTCCGTCGTTGTACAACCGTCTTCTATATCTAGACTAACGAGATTCGTCTGTACAACCGTCTTCTATATCTAGACTAACGAGATCCGTCGTTGTACAACCCTCTTCTATATCTAGACTAACGAGATCCGTCTGTACAACAGTTTTCTATATCTAGACTAACGAGATACGTCGTTGGACAAACGTCTTCAATATCTAGACTAACGAGATCCGTCGTTGTACAACCGTCTTTTATATCTACACTACCGAGATCTCTCGTTGTACAACCGTCTTTTATATCTACACTAACGAGATCTCTCGTTATACAACCGTTTTCTATATCTAGACTAACGAGATCCGTCTGTGCAACCGTCTTCTATATCTAGACTAACGAGATCTCTCGTTATACAACCGTCTTCTATATCTAGACTAACGAGATCCGTCTGTACAACCGTCTTCTATGTCTAGACTAACGAGATCCGTCTGTACAACCGTCTTCTATATCTAGACTAACGAGATCCGTCTGTACATCCGTCTTCTATATCTAGACTAACGAGCTCTGTCTGTACAACAGTCTTCTATGTCTAGACTAACGAGATCCGTCTGTACAACCGCCTTCTATATCTAGACTAACGAGATCCGTCTGTACAACCGTCTTCTATATCTAGACTAACGATATACGTCTGTACAACCGTCTTCTATATCTAGATTAACGAGATCCGTCTGTACAACTGTTTTCTATATCTAGACCAACGTGATCCGTCTGTACAACCGTCTTCTATATCTAGACTAACGAGATACGTCTGTACAACCGTCATCTATATCTAGACTAACGAGATACGTCCTTGGACAAACGTCTTCAATATCTAGACTAACGAGATCCGTCGTTGTACAACCGTCTTCTATATCTAGACTAACGAGATCCGTCTGTACAACTGTTTTCTATATCTAGACCAACGTGATCCGTCTGTACAACCGTCTTCTATATCTACACTAACGAGATCTCTCGTTATTCAACCGTCTTCTATATCTAGGCTAACGAGATCCGTCTGTATAACCGTCTTCTATATCTAGACTAACGAGATCCGTCTGTGCAACCGTCTTCTATATCTAGACTAACGAGATCCGTTGTTGTACAACCCTCTTCTATATCTAGACTAACGAGATGCGTCTGTACAACCGTTTTCTATATCTAGACTAACGAGATACGTCTGTACAACCGTCATCTATATCTAGACTAACGAGATACGTCCTTGGACAAACGTCTTCAATATCTAGACTAACGAGATCCGTCATTGCACAACCGTCTTCTATATCTAGACTAACGAGATCCGTCTGTACAACCGTCTTCTATATCTAGACCAACGAGATCCGTCTGTGCAACCGTCTTCTATATCTAGACTAACGAGATCTCTCGTTATTCAACCGTCTTCTATATCTAGACTAACGAGATCCGTCTGTATAACCGTCTTCTATATCTACACTAACGAGATACGTCGTTGTACAACCCTCTTCTATATCTAGACTAACGAGATCCGTCGTTGTACAACCCTCTTCTATATCTAGACTAACGAGATCCATCTGTGCAACCGTTTTCTATATCTAGACTAACGAGATACGTCGTTGGACAAACGTCTTCAATATCTAGACTAGCGAGATCCATCTGTACAACCGTCTTCTATATCTAGACTAACGAGTTCCGTCGTTGTACAACCGTCTTCTATATCTAGACTAACGAGATTCGTCTGTACAACCGTCTTCTATATCTAGACTAACGAGATCCGTCGTTGTACAACCCTCTTCTATATCTAGACTAACGAGATCCGTCTGTACAACAGTTTTCTATATCTAGACTAACGAGATACGTCGTTGGACAAACGTCTTCAATATCTAGACTAACGAGATCGGTCTGTGCAACCGTCTTCTATATCTAGACTAACGAGATCCGTCGTTGTACAACCGTCTTCTATATCTATACTAACGAGATCTCTCGATGTACAACCGTCTTCTATATCTAGACTAACGAGATCCGTCTGTACAACCGTCTTCTATATCTAGACTAACGAGATCCGTCGTTGTACAACCGTCTTTTATATCTACACTACCGAGATCTCTCGTTGTACAACCGTCTTTTATATCTACACTAACGAGATCTCTCGTTATACAACCGTCTTCTATATCTAGACTAACGAGATCCGTCTGTACAACCGTCTTCTATATCTAGACTAACGAGATCTCTCGTTATACAACCGTCTTCTATATCTACACTAACGAGATCTCTCGTTATACAACCGTCTTCTATATCTAGACTAACGAGATCCGTCTGCGCAACCGTCTTCTATATCTAGACTAACGAGATCCGTCTGCGCAACCGTCTTCTATATCTAGACTAACGAGATCCGTTGTTGTACAACCCTCTTCTATATCTAGACTAACGAGATCCGTCGTTGTACAACCGTCTTCTATATCTAGACTAACGAGATACGTCTGTACAACCGTCATCTATATCTAGACTAACGAGATACGTCCTTGGACAAACGTCTTCAATATCTAGACTAACGAGATCCGTCTGTACAACCGTCTTCTATATCTAGACTAACGAGATCCGTCGTTGTACAACCCTCTTCTATATCTAGACTAACGAGATCCGTCTATACAACCGCCTTCTATATCTAGACTAACGAGATCCGTCTGTACAACCGTCTTCTATATCTAGACTAACGAGATCCATCTGTACAACTGTCTTCTATATCTAGACCAGGCATGGAACTAAAGTGAACGCAGCGGCCGATTATCGGAGGCAACGCCTCCTTTCTCCCGCCGCGCGTCTTTGTCCCCGCGGCGGGCCTAGGAGCTTCGAGCGCCTCAGACCCGTACCATATGAATCGCGCGTGGCGCATTGGGGCGACATTGTATCAATAGGTTTCCACATCGACCCAGAGAGCACGATTGTCGATGCGTTTTTGTTTTGTCAACGCGCCACGCGCGGTTCACGTGGTACGGGCCTGAGGCGCTCCACGAACCTGGGCCGCCGCGGGGGCCAAGACGCGCGGCGGGAGAAAGGAGGCGTTGCGTCCGAAAAACGGCCGCTGCGTTCACTTTAGTTCCATGCCTGATCTAGACTAACGAGATCTGTCTGTACAACCGTCTTCTATATCTAGACTAACGAGATCTCTCGTTATTCAACCGTCTTCTATATCTAGACTAACGAGGTCTCTCGTTATTCAACCGTCTTCTATATCTAGACTAACGAGATCTCTTGATATTCAACCGTCTTCTATATCTAGACTAACGAAATCCGTCTGTATAACCGTCTTCTATATCTAGACTACCGAGATCCGTCTGTACAACCGTCTTCTATATCTAGACTAACGAGAACCGTCTGTATAACCGTCTTCTATATCTAGACTAACGAGAACCGTCTGTACAACCGTCTTCTATATCTAGACTAACGAGATCTCTCGATGTACAACCGTCTTCTATACCTAGACTAACGGGATCCGTCTGTACAACCGTCTTCTATATCAAAACTAACGAGATCTCTCGTTATACATCCCGTCTTCTATATCTAGACTAACGAGATCCGTCTGTACAACCGTCTTCTATATCTAGACTAACGAGATCCGTCTGTACAACCGTCTTCTTTATCTAGACTAACGAGAACCGTCTGTACAACCGTCTTCTATATCTAGACTAACGAGATCTCTCGATGTACAACCGTCTTCTATACCTAGACTAACGGGATCCGTCTGTACAACCGTCTTCTATATCAAGACTAACGAGATCTCTCGTTATACATCCCGTCTTCTATATCTAGACTAACGAGATCCGTCTGTACAACCGTCTTCTATATCTAGACTAACGAGATCCGTCTGTACAACCGTCTTCTATATCTAGACTAACGAGATCCGTCGTTGTACAACCGTCTTTTATATCTACACTAACGAGATCTCTCGTTGTACAACCGTCTTTTATATCTACACTAACGAGATCTCTCGTTATACAACCGTCCTCTATATCTAGACTAACGAGATCCGTCTGTACAACCGTCTTCTATATCTAGACTAACGAGATCTCTCGTTATACAACCGTCTTCTATATCTAGACTAACGAGATCTCTCGTTATACAACCGTCTTCTATATCTAGACTAACGAGATCTCTCGTTATACAACCGTCTTCTATATCTAGACTAACGAGATCCGTCTGCGCAACCGTCTTCTATATCTAGACTAACGAGATCCGTTGTTGTACAACCCTCTTCTATATCTAGACTAACGAGATCCGTCGTTGGACAACCGTCTTCTATATCTAGACTAACGAGATACGTCTGTACAACCGTCATCTATATCTAGACTAACGAGATACGTCCTTGGACAAACGTCTTCAATATCTAGACTAACGAGATCCGTCGTTGTACAACCGTCTTCTATATCTAGACTAACGAGATCCGTCGTTGTACAACCGTCTTTTATATCTACACTAACGAGATCTCTCGTTATACAACCGTCTTCTATATCTAGACTAACGAGATCCGTCTGTACAACCGTCTTCTATATCTAGACTAACGAGATCTCTCGTTATACAACCGTCTTCTATATCTAGACTAACGAGATCTCTCGTTATACAACCGTCTTCTATATCTAGACTAACGGGTCTCTCGTTATACAACCGTCTTCTATATCTAGACTAACGAGATCCGTCTGTACAACCGTCTTCTATATCTAGACTAACGAGATCCGTCGTCTATATCTAGACTAACGAGCTCTGTGTGTACAACCGTCTTCTATGTCTAGACTAACGAGATCCGTCTGTACAACCGTCTTCTATATCTAGACTAACGAGATCCGTCAGTACAACCGTCTTCTTTATCTGGACTAACGAGATCCGTCTGTACAACCATCTTCTATATCTAGACTAACGAGATCTCTCGTTATACAACCCTCTTCTATATCTAGACTAACGAGATCCGTCTGTACAACCGTCTTCTATACCTAGACTAACGGGATCCGTCTGTACAACCGTCTTCTATATCAAGACTAACGAGATCTCTCGTTATACATCCCCTCTTCTATATCTAGACTAACGAGATCCGTCTGTACAACCGTCTTCTATATCTAGACTAACGAGATCCGTCTGTACAACCGTCTTCTATATCTGGACTTACGAGATGCGTCTGTACAACCGTTTTCTATATCTAGACTAACGAGATCCGTCTGTGCAACCGTCTTCTATATCTAGACTAACGAGATCTCTCGTTATACAACCGTCTTCTATATCTAGACTAACGAGATCCGTCTGTACAACCGTCTTCTATGTCTAGACTAACGAGATCCGTCTGTACAACCGTCTTCTATATCTAGACTAACGAGATCCGTCTGTACATCCGTCTTCTATATCTAGACTAACGAGCTCTGTCTGTACAACAGTCTTCTATGTCTAGACTAACGAGATCCGTCTGTACAACCGCCTTCTATATCTAGACTAACGAGATCCGTCTGTACAACCGTCTTCTATATCTAGACTAACGATATACGTCTGTACAACCGTCTTCTATATCTAGATTAACGAGATCCGTCTGTACAACTGTTTTCTATATCTAGACCAACGTGATCCGTCTGTACAACCGTCTTCTATATCTAGACTAACGAGATACGTCTGTACAACCGTCATCTATATCTAGACTAACGAGATACGTCCTTGGACAAACGTCTTCAATATCTAGACTAACGAGATCCGTCGTTGTACAACCGTCTTCTATATCTAGACTAACGAGATCCGTCTGTACAACTGTTTTCTATATCTAGACCAACGTGATCCGTCTGTACAACCGTCTTCTATATCTACACTAACGAGATCTCTCGTTATTCAACCGTCTTCTATATCTAGGCTAACGAGATCCGTCTGTATAACCGTCTTCTATATCTAGACTAACGAGATCCGTCTGTGCAACCGTCTTCTATATCTAGACTAACGAGATCCGTTGTTGTACAACCCTCTTCTATATCTAGACTAACGAGATGCGTCTGTACAACCGTCTTCTATATCTAGACTAACGAGATCCGTCTGTACAACCGTCTTCTTTATCTAGACTAACGAGAACCGTCTGTACAACCGTCTTCTATATCTAGACTAACGAGATCTCTCGATGTACAACCGTCTTCTATACCTAGACTAACGGGATCCGTCTGTACAACCGTCTTCTATATCAAGACTAACGAGATCTCTCGTTATACATCCCGTCTTCTATATCTAGACTAACGAGATCCGTCTGTACAACCGTCTTCTATATCTAGACTAACGAGATCCGTCTGTACAACCGTCTTCTATATCTAGACTAACGAGATCCGTCGTTGTACAACCGTCTTTTATATCTACACTAACGAGATCTCTCGTTGTACAACCGTCTTTTATATCTACACTAACGAGATCTCTCGTTATACAACCGTCCTCTATATCTAGACTAACGAGATCCGTCTGTACAACCGTCTTCTATATCTAGACTAACGAGATCTCTCGTTATACAACCGTCTTCTATATCTAGACTAACGAGATCTCTCGTTATACAACCGTCTTCTATATCTAGACTAACGAGATCTCTCGTTATACAACCGTCTTCTATATCTAGACTAACGAGATCCGTCTGCGCAACCGTCTTCTATATCTAGACTAACGAGATCCGTTGTTGTACAACCCTCTTCTATATCTAGACTAACGAGATCCGTCGTTGGACAACCGTCTTCTATATCTAGACTAACGAGATACGTCTGTACAACCGTCATCTATATCTAGACTAACGAGATACGTCCTTGGACAAACGTCTTCAATATCTAGACTAACGAGATCCGTCGTTGTACAACCGTCTTCTATATCTAGACTAACGAGATCCGTCGTTGTACAACCGTCTTTTATATCTACACTAACGAGATCTCTCGTTATACAACCGTCTTCTATATCTAGACTAACGAGATCCGTCTGTACAACCGTCTTCTATATCTAGACTAACGAGATCTCTCGTTATACAACCGTCTTCTATATCTAGACTAACGAGATCTCTCGTTATACAACCGTCTTCTATATCTAGACTAACGGGTCTCTCGTTATACAACCGTCTTCTATATCTAGACTAACGAGATCCGTCTGTACAACCGTCTTCTATATCTAGACTAACGAGATCCGTCGTCTATATCTAGACTAACGAGCTCTGTGTGTACAACCGTCTTCTATGTCTAGACTAACGAGATCCGTCTGTACAACCGTCTTCTATATCTAGACTAACGAGATCCGTCAGTACAACCGTCTTCTTTATCTGGACTAACGAGATCCGTCTGTACAACCATCTTCTATATCTAGACTAACGAGATCTCTCGTTATACAACCCTCTTCTATATCTAGACTAACGAGATCCGTCTGTACAACCGTCTTCTATACCTAGACTAACGGGATCCGTCTGTACAACCGTCTTCTATATCAAGACTAACGAGATCTCTCGTTATACATCCCCTCTTCTATATCTAGACTAACGAGATCTCTCGTTATACAACCCTCTTCTATATCTAGACTAACGAGATCCGTCTGTACAACCGTCTTCTATACCTAGACTAACGGGATCCGTCTGTACAACCGTCTTCTATATCAAGACTAACGAGATCTCTCGTTATACATCCCCTCTTCTATATCTAGACTAACGAGATCCGTCTGTACAACCGTCTTCTATATCTAGACTAACGAGATCCGTCTGTACAACCGTCTTCTATATCTGGACTTACGAGATGCGTCTGTACAACCGTTTTCTATATCTAGACTAACGAGATCCGTCTGTGCAACCGTCTTCTATATCTAGACTAACGAGATCTCTCGTTATACAACCGTCTTCTATATCTAGACTAACGAGATCCGTCTGTACAACCGTCTTCTATGTCTAGACTAACGAGATCCGTCTGTACAACCGTCTTCTATATCTAGACTAACGAGATCCGTCTGTACATCCGTCTTCTATATCTAGACTAACGAGCTCTGTCTGTACAACAGTCTTCTATGTCTAGACTAACGAGATCCGTCTGTACAACCGCCTTCTATATCTAGACTAACGAGATCCGTCTGTACAACCGTCTTCTATATCTAGACTAACGATATACGTCTGTACAACCGTCTTCTATATCTAGATTAACGAGATCCGTCTGTACAACTGTTTTCTATATCTAGACCAACGTGATCCGTCTGTACAACCGTCTTCTATATCTAGACTAACGAGATACGTCTGTACAACCGTCATCTATATCTAGACTAACGAGATACGTCCTTGGACAAACGTCTTCAATATCTAGACTAACGAGATCCGTCGTTGTACAACCGTCTTCTATATCTAGACTAACGAGATCCGTCTGTACAACTGTTTTCTATATCTAGACCAACGTGATCCGTCTGTACAACCGTCTTCTATATCTACACTAACGAGATCTCTCGTTATTCAACCGTCTTCTATATCTAGGCTAACGAGATCCGTCTGTATAACCGTCTTCTATATCTAGACTAACGAGATCCGTCTGTGCAACCGTCTTCTATATCTAGACTAACGAGATCCGTTGTTGTACAACCCTCTTCTATATCTAGACTAACGAGATGCGTCTGTACAACCGTTTTCTATATCTAGACTAACGAGATACGTCTGTACAACCGTCATCTATATCTAGACTAACGAGATACGTCCTTGGACAAACGTCTTCAATATCTAGACTAACGAGATCCGTCATTGCACAACCGTCTTCTATATCTAGACTAACGAGATCCGTCTGTACAACCGTCTTCTATATCTAGACCAACGAGATCCGTCTGTGCAACCGTCTTCTATATCTAGACTAACGAGATCTCTCGTTATTCAACCGTCTTCTATATCTAGACTAACGAGATCCGTCTGTATAACCGTCTTCTATATCTACACTAACGAGATACGTCGTTGTACAACCCTCTTCTATATCTAGACTAACGAGATCCGTCGTTGTACAACCCTCTTCTATATCTAGACTAACGAGATCCATCTGTGCAACCGTTTTCTATATCTAGACTAACGAGATACGTCGTTGGACAAACGTCTTCAATATCTAGACTAGCGAGATCCATCTGTACAACCGTCTTCTATATCTAGACTAACGAGTTCCGTCGTTGTACAACCGTCTTCTATATCTAGACTAACGAGATTCGTCTGTACAACCGTCTTCTATATCTAGACTAACGAGATCCGTCGTTGTACAACCCTCTTCTATATCTAGACTAACGAGATCCGTCTGTACAACAGTTTTCTATATCTAGACTAACGAGATACGTCGTTGGACAAACGTCTTCAATATCTAGACTAACGAGATCCGTCGTTGTACAACCGTCTTTTATATCTACACTACCGAGATCTCTCGTTGTACAACCGTCTTTTATATCTACACTAACGAGATCTCTCGTTATACAACCGTTTTCTATATCTAGACTAACGAGATCCGTCTGTGCAACCGTCTTCTATATCTAGACTAACGAGATCTCTCGTTATACAACCGTCTTCTATATCTAGACTAACGAGATCCGTCTGTACAACCGTCTTCTATGTCTAGACTAACGAGATCCGTCTGTACAACCGTCTTCTATATCTAGACTAACGAGATCCGTCTGTACATCCGTCTTCTATATCTAGACTAACGAGCTCTGTCTGTACAACAGTCTTCTATGTCTAGACTAACGAGATCCGTCTGTACAACCGCCTTCTATATCTAGACTAACGAGATCCGTCTGTACAACCGTCTTCTATATCTAGACTAACGATATACGTCTGTACAACCGTCTTCTATATCTAGATTAACGAGATCCGTCTGTACAACTGTTTTCTATATCTAGACCAACGTGATCCGTCTGTACAACCGTCTTCTATATCTAGACTAACGAGATACGTCTGTACAACCGTCATCTATATCTAGACTAACGAGATACGTCCTTGGACAAACGTCTTCAATATCTAGACTAACGAGATCCGTCGTTGTACAACCGTCTTCTATATCTAGACTAACGAGATCCGTCTGTACAACTGTTTTCTATATCTAGACCAACGTGATCCGTCTGTACAACCGTCTTCTATATCTACACTAACGAGATCTCTCGTTATTCAACCGTCTTCTATATCTAGGCTAACGAGATCCGTCTGTATAACCGTCTTCTATATCTAGACTAACGAGATCCGTCTGTGCAACCGTCTTCTATATCTAGACTAACGAGATCCGTTGTTGTACAACCCTCTTCTATATCTAGACTAACGAGATGCGTCTGTACAACCGTTTTCTATATCTAGACTAACGAGATACGTCTGTACAACCGTCATCTATATCTAGACTAACGAGATACGTCCTTGGACAAACGTCTTCAATATCTAGACTAACGAGATCCGTCATTGCACAACCGTCTTCTATATCTAGACTAACGAGATCCGTCTGTACAACCGTCTTCTATATCTAGACCAACGAGATCCGTCTGTGCAACCGTCTTCTATATCTAGACTAACGAGATCTCTCGTTATTCAACCGTCTTCTATATCTAGACTAACGAGATCCGTCTGTATAACCGTCTTCTATATCTACACTAACGAGATACGTCGTTGTACAACCCTCTTCTATATCTAGACTAACGAGATCCGTCGTTGTACAACCCTCTTCTATATCTAGACTAACGAGATCCATCTGTGCAACCGTTTTCTATATCTAGACTAACGAGATACGTCGTTGGACAAACGTCTTCAATATCTAGACTAGCGAGATCCATCTGTACAACCGTCTTCTATATCTAGACTAACGAGTTCCGTCGTTGTACAACCGTCTTCTATATCTAGACTAACGAGATTCGTCTGTACAACCGTCTTCTATATCTAGACTAACGAGATCCGTCGTTGTACAACCCTCTTCTATATCTAGACTAACGAGATCCGTCTGTACAACAGTTTTCTATATCTAGACTAACGAGATACGTCGTTGGACAAACGTCTTCAATATCTAGACTAACGAGATCGGTCTGTGCAACCGTCTTCTATATCTAGACTAACGAGATCCGTCGTTGTACAACCGTCTTCTATATCTATACTAACGAGATCTCTCGATGTACAACCGTCTTCTATATCTAGACTAACGAGATCCGTCTGTACAACCGTCTTCTATATCTAGACTAACGAGATCCGTCGTTGTACAACCGTCTTTTATATCTACACTACCGAGATCTCTCGTTGTACAACCGTCTTTTATATCTACACTAACGAGATCTCTCGTTATACAACCGTCTTCTATATCTAGACTAACGAGATCCGTCTGTACAACCGTCTTCTATATCTAGACTAACGAGATCTCTCGTTATACAACCGTCTTCTATATCTACACTAACGAGATCTCTCGTTATACAACCGTCTTCTATATCTAGACTAACGAGATCCGTCTGCGCAACCGTCTTCTATATCTAGACTAACGAGATCCGTCTGCGCAACCGTCTTCTATATCTAGACTAACGAGATCCGTTGTTGTACAACCCTCTTCTATATCTAGACTAACGAGATCCGTCGTTGTACAACCGTCTTCTATATCTAGACTAACGAGATACGTCTGTACAACCGTCATCTATATCTAGACTAACGAGATACGTCCTTGGACAAACGTCTTCAATATCTAGACTAACGAGATCCGTCTGTACAACCGTCTTCTATATCTAGACTAACGAGATCCGTCGTTGTACAACCCTCTTCTATATCTAGACTAACGAGATCCGTCTATACAACCGCCTTCTATATCTAGACTAACGAGATCCGTCTGTACAACCGTCTTCTATATCTAGACTAACGAGATCCATCTGTACAACTGTCTTCTATATCTAGACCAGGCATGGAACTAAAGTGAACGCAGCGGCCGATTATCGGAGGCAACGCCTCCTTTCTCCCGCCGCGCGTCTTTGTCCCCGCGGCGGGCCTAGGAGCTTCGAGCGCCTCAGACCCGTACCATATGAATCGCGCGTGGCGCATTGGGGCGACATTGTATCAATAGGTTTCCACATCGACCCAGAGAGCACGATTGTCGATGCGTTTTTGTTTTGTCAACGCGCCACGCGCGGTTCACGTGGTACGGGCCTGAGGCGCTCCACGAACCTGGGCCGCCGCGGGGGCCAAGACGCGCGGCGGGAGAAAGGAGGCGTTGCGTCCGAAAAACGGCCGCTGCGTTCACTTTAGTTCCATGCCTGATCTAGACTAACGAGATCTGTCTGTACAACCGTCTTCTATATCTAGACTAACGAGATCTCTCGTTATTCAACCGTCTTCTATATCTAGACTAACGAGGTCTCTCGTTATTCAACCGTCTTCTATATCTAGACTAACGAGATCTCTTGATATTCAACCGTCTTCTATATCTAGACTAACGAAATCCGTCTGTATAACCGTCTTCTATATCTAGACTACCGAGATCCGTCTGTACAACCGTCTTCTATATCTAGACTAACGAGAACCGTCTGTATAACCGTCTTCTATATCTAGACTAACGAGAACCGTCTGTACAACCGTCTTCTATATCTAGACTAACGAGATCTCTCGATGTACAACCGTCTTCTATACCTAGACTAACGGGATCCGTCTGTACAACCGTCTTCTATATCAAAACTAACGAGATCTCTCGTTATACATCCCGTCTTCTATATCTAGACTAACGAGATCCGTCTGTACAACCGTCTTCTATATCTAGACTAACGAGATCCGTCTGTACAACCGTCTTCTTTATCTAGACTAACGAGAACCGTCTGTACAACCGTCTTCTATATCTAGACTAACGAGATCTCTCGATGTACAACCGTCTTCTATACCTAGACTAACGGGATCCGTCTGTACAACCGTCTTCTATATCAAGACTAACGAGATCTCTCGTTATACATCCCGTCTTCTATATCTAGACTAACGAGATCCGTCTGTACAACCGTCTTCTATATCTAGACTAACGAGATCCGTCTGTACAACCGTCTTCTATATCTAGACTAACGAGATCCGTCGTTGTACAACCGTCTTTTATATCTACACTAACGAGATCTCTCGTTGTACAACCGTCTTTTATATCTACACTAACGAGATCTCTCGTTATACAACCGTCCTCTATATCTAGACTAACGAGATCCGTCTGTACAACCGTCTTCTATATCTAGACTAACGAGATCTCTCGTTATACAACCGTCTTCTATATCTAGACTAACGAGATCTCTCGTTATACAACCGTCTTCTATATCTAGACTAACGAGATCTCTCGTTATACAACCGTCTTCTATATCTAGACTAACGAGATCCGTCTGCGCAACCGTCTTCTATATCTAGACTAACGAGATCCGTTGTTGTACAACCCTCTTCTATATCTAGACTAACGAGATCCGTCGTTGGACAACCGTCTTCTATATCTAGACTAACGAGATACGTCTGTACAACCGTCATCTATATCTAGACTAACGAGATACGTCCTTGGACAAACGTCTTCAATATCTAGACTAACGAGATCCGTCGTTGTACAACCGTCTTCTATATCTAGACTAACGAGATCCGTCGTTGTACAACCGTCTTTTATATCTACACTAACGAGATCTCTCGTTATACAACCGTCTTCTATATCTAGACTAACGAGATCCGTCTGTACAACCGTCTTCTATATCTAGACTAACGAGATCTCTCGTTATACAACCGTCTTCTATATCTAGACTAACGAGATCTCTCGTTATACAACCGTCTTCTATATCTAGACTAACGGGTCTCTCGTTATACAACCGTCTTCTATATCTAGACTAACGAGATCCGTCTGTACAACCGTCTTCTATATCTAGACTAACGAGATCCGTCGTCTATATCTAGACTAACGAGCTCTGTGTGTACAACCGTCTTCTATGTCTAGACTAACGAGATCCGTCTGTACAACCGTCTTCTATATCTAGACTAACGAGATCCGTCAGTACAACCGTCTTCTTTATCTGGACTAACGAGATCCGTCTGTACAACCATCTTCTATATCTAGACTAACGAGATCTCTCGTTATACAACCCTCTTCTATATCTAGACTAACGAGATCCGTCTGTACAACCGTCTTCTATACCTAGACTAACGGGATCCGTCTGTACAACCGTCTTCTATATCAAGACTAACGAGATCTCTCGTTATACATCCCCTCTTCTATATCTAGACTAACGAGATCCGTCTGTACAACCGTCTTCTATATCTAGACTAACGAGATCCGTCTGTACAACCGTCTTCTATATCTGGACTTACGAGATGCGTCTGTACAACCGTTTTCTATATCTAGACTAACGAGATCCGTCTGTGCAACCGTCTTCTATATCTAGACTAACGAGATCTCTCGTTATACAACCGTCTTCTATATCTAGACTAACGAGATCCGTCTGTACAACCGTCTTCTATGTCTAGACTAACGAGATCCGTCTGTACAACCGTCTTCTATATCTAGACTAACGAGATCCGTCTGTACATCCGTCTTCTATATCTAGACTAACGAGCTCTGTCTGTACAACAGTCTTCTATGTCTAGACTAACGAGATCCGTCTGTACAACCGCCTTCTATATCTAGACTAACGAGATCCGTCTGTACAACCGTCTTCTATATCTAGACTAACGATATACGTCTGTACAACCGTCTTCTATATCTAGATTAACGAGATCCGTCTGTACAACTGTTTTCTATATCTAGACCAACGTGATCCGTCTGTACAACCGTCTTCTATATCTAGACTAACGAGATACGTCTGTACAACCGTCATCTATATCTAGACTAACGAGATACGTCCTTGGACAAACGTCTTCAATATCTAGACTAACGAGATCCGTCGTTGTACAACCGTCTTCTATATCTAGACTAACGAGATCCGTCTGTACAACTGTTTTCTATATCTAGACCAACGTGATCCGTCTGTACAACCGTCTTCTATATCTACACTAACGAGATCTCTCGTTATTCAACCGTCTTCTATATCTAGGCTAACGAGATCCGTCTGTATAACCGTCTTCTATATCTAGACTAACGAGATCCGTCTGTGCAACCGTCTTCTATATCTAGACTAACGAGATCCGTTGTTGTACAACCCTCTTCTATATCTAGACTAACGAGATGCGTCTGTACAACCGTTTTCTATATCTAGACTAACGAGATACGTCTGTACAACCGTCATCTATATCTAGACTAACGAGATACGTCCTTGGACAAACGTCTTCAATATCTAGACTAACGAGATCCGTCATTGCACAACCGTCTTCTATATCTAGACTAACGAGATCCGTCTGTACAACCGTCTTCTATATCTAGACCAACGAGATCCGTCTGTGCAACCGTCTTCTATATCTAGACTAACGAGATCTCTCGTTATTCAACCGTCTTCTATATCTAGACTAACGAGATCCGTCTGTATAACCGTCTTCTATATCTACACTAACGAGATACGTCGTTGTACAACCCTCTTCTATATCTAGACTAACGAGATCCGTCGTTGTACAACCCTCTTCTATATCTAGACTAACGAGATCCATCTGTGCAACCGTTTTCTATATCTAGACTAACGAGATACGTCGTTGGACAAACGTCTTCAATATCTAGACTAGCGAGATCCATCTGTACAACCGTCTTCTATATCTAGACTAACGAGTTCCGTCGTTGTACAACCGTCTTCTATATCTAGACTAACGAGATTCGTCTGTACAACCGTCTTCTATATCTAGACTAACGAGATCCGTCGTTGTACAACCCTCTTCTATATCTAGACTAACGAGATCCGTCTGTACAACAGTTTTCTATATCTAGACTAACGAGATACGTCGTTGGACAAACGTCTTCAATATCTAGACTAACGAGATCGGTCTGTGCAACCGTCTTCTATATCTAGACTAACGAGATCCGTCGTTGTACAACCGTCTTCTATATCTATACTAACGAGATCTCTCGATGTACAACCGTCTTCTATATCTAGACTAACGAGATCCGTCTGTACAACCGTCTTCTATATCTAGACTAACGAGATCCGTCGTTGTACAACCGTCTTTTATATCTACACTACCGAGATCTCTCGTTGTACAACCGTCTTTTATATCTACACTAACGAGATCTCTCGTTATACAACCGTCTTCTATATCTAGACTAACGAGATCCGTCTGTACAACCGTCTTCTATATCTAGACTAACGAGATCTCTCGTTATACAACCGTCTTCTATATCTACACTAACGAGATCTCTCGTTATACAACCGTCTTCTATATCTAGACTAACGAGATCCGTCTGCGCAACCGTCTTCTATATCTAGACTAACGAGATCCGTCTGCGCAACCGTCTTCTATATCTAGACTAACGAGATCCGTTGTTGTACAACCCTCTTCTATATCTAGACTAACGAGATCCGTCGTTGTACAACCGTCTTCTATATCTAGACTAACGAGATACGTCTGTACAACCGTCATCTATATCTAGACTAACGAGATACGTCCTTGGACAAACGTCTTCAATATCTAGACTAACGAGATCCGTCTGTACAACCGTCTTCTATATCTAGACTAACGAGATCCGTCGTTGTACAACCCTCTTCTATATCTAGACTAACGAGATCCGTCTATACAACCGCCTTCTATATCTAGACTAACGAGATCCGTCTGTACAACCGTCTTCTATATCTAGACTAACGAGATCCATCTGTACAACTGTCTTCTATATCTAGACCAGGCATGGAACTAAAGTGAACGCAGCGGCCGATTATCGGAGGCAACGCCTCCTTTCTCCCGCCGCGCGTCTTTGTCCCCGCGGCGGGCCTAGGAGCTTCGAGCGCCTCAGACCCGTACCATATGAATCGCGCGTGGCGCATTGGGGCGACATTGTATCAATAGGTTTCCACATCGACCCAGAGAGCACGATTGTCGATGCGTTTTTGTTTTGTCAACGCGCCACGCGCGGTTCACGTGGTACGGGCCTGAGGCGCTCCACGAACCTGGGCCGCCGCGGGGGCCAAGACGCGCGGCGGGAGAAAGGAGGCGTTGCGTCCGAAAAACGGCCGCTGCGTTCACTTTAGTTCCATGCCTGATCTAGACTAACGAGATCTGTCTGTACAACCGTCTTCTATATCTAGACTAACGAGATCTCTCGTTATTCAACCGTCTTCTATATCTAGACTAACGAGGTCTCTCGTTATTCAACCGTCTTCTATATCTAGACTAACGAGATCTCTTGATATTCAACCGTCTTCTATATCTAGACTAACGAAATCCGTCTGTATAACCGTCTTCTATATCTAGACTACCGAGATCCGTCTGTACAACCGTCTTCTATATCTAGACTAACGAGAACCGTCTGTATAACCGTCTTCTATATCTAGACTAACGAGAACCGTCTGTACAACCGTCTTCTATACCTAGACTAACGGGATCCGTCTGTACAACCGTCTTCTATATCAAGACTAACGAGATCTCTCGTTATACATCCCGTCTTCTATATCTAGACTAACGAGATCCGTCTGTACAACCGTCTTCTATATCTAGACTAACGAGATCCGTCTGTACAACCGTCTTCTATATCTAGACTAACGAGATCCGTCGTTGTACAACCGTCTTTTATATCTACACTAACGAGATCTCTCGTTGTACAACCGTCTTTTATATCTACACTAACGAGATCTCTCGTTATACAACCGTCCTCTATATCTAGACTAACGAGATCCGTCTGTACAACCGTCTTCTATATCTAGACTAACGAGATCTCTCGTTATACAACCGTCTTCTATATCTAGACTAACGAGATCTCTCGTTATACAACCGTCTTCTATATCTAGACTAACGAGATTCGTCTGTACAACCGTCTTCTATATCTAGACTAACGAGATCCGTCGTTGTACAACCCTCTTCTATATCTAGACTAACGAGATCCGTCTGTACAACAGTTTTCTATATCTAGACTAACGAGATACGTCGTTGGACAAACGTCTTCAATATCTAGACTAACGAGATCGGTCTGTGCAACCGTCTTCTATATCTAGACTAACGAGATCCGTCGTTGTACAACCGTCTTCTATATCTATACTAACGAGATCTCTCGATGTACAACCGTCTTCTATATCTAGACTAACGAGATCCGTCTGTACAACCGTCTTCTATATCTAGACTAACGAGATCCGTCGTTGTACAACCGTCTTTTATATCTACACTACCGAGATCTCTCGTTGTACAACCGTCTTTTATATCTACACTAACGAGATCTCTCGTTATACAACCGTCTTCTATATCTAGACTAACGAGATCCGTCTGTACAACCGTCTTCTATATCTAGACTAACGAGATCTCTCGTTATACAACCGTCTTCTATATCTACACTAACGAGATCTCTCGTTATACAACCGTCTTCTATATCTAGACTAACGAGATCCGTCTGCGCAACCGTCTTCTAATCTAGACTAACGAGATCCGTCTGCGCAACCGTCTTCTATATCTAGACTAACGAGATCCGTTGTTGTACAACCCTCTTCTATATCTAGACTAACGAGATCCGTCGTTGTACAACCGTCTTC
>CAUIJW010000185.1:7500-10000 GCA_960531205.1 Andrena bicolor
TCGCGCTGGTTTTCGAGAACATCACGAAAAACCCCATTCGCTCCGAAATATTTCAAAGTCCCGCGAGTTTTCAGAGTCTTTCCGCACCATCGTCCGAACACAAATTCGTCCAATCGCTAAAAACGACCATTGATCCTTGTGTCTCGTTGCATTCCGTACGTATTACATTAATGGTTCGACCGCGGTCGTCGCGCTGGTTTTCGAGAAAATCGCGAAAAACTCCATTCGCTCCGAAATATTTCAAAGTCCCGCGAGTTTTCAGAGTCTTTCCGCACCATCGTCCGAACACAAATTCGTCCAATCGCTAAAAACGACCATTGATCCTTGTGTCTCGTTGCATTCCGTACGTATTACATTAATGGTTCGACCGCGGTCGTCGCGCTGGTTTTCGAGAACATCACGAAAAACCCCATTCGCTCCGAAATATTTCAAAGTCCCGCGAGTTTTCAGAGTCTTTCCGCACCATCGTCCGAACACAAATTCGTCCAATCGCTAAAAACGACCATTGATCCTTGTGTCTCGTTGCATTCCGTACGTATTACATTAATGGTTCGACCGCGGTCGTCGCGCTGGTTTTCGAGAACATCACGAAAAACCCCATTCGCTCCGAAATATTTCAAAGTCCCGCGAGTATTCAGAGTCCCTCCGCACCTTCGTCCGAACACAAATTCGTCCAATCGCTAAAAACGACCATTGATCCTTGTGTCTCGTTGCATTCCGTACGTATTACATTAATGGTTCGACCGCGGTCGTCGCGCTGGTTTTCGAGAACATCACGAAAAACCCCATTCGCTCCGAAATATTTCAAAGTCCCGCGAGTATTCAGAGTCCCTCCGCACCTTCGTCCGAACACAAATTCGTCCAATCGCTAAAAACGACCATTGATCCTTGTGTCTCGTTGCATTCCGTACGTATTACCTTAATGGTTCGACCGCGGTCGTCGCGCTGGTTTTCGAGAAAATCGCGAAAAACTCCATTCGCTCCGAAATATTTCAAAGTCCCGCGAGTTTTCAGAGTCTTTCCGCACCATCGTCCGAACACAAATTCGTCCAATCGCTAAAAACGACCATTGATCCTTGTGTCTCGTTGCATTCCGTACGTATTACATTAATGGTTCGACCGCGGTCGTCGCGCTGGTTTTCGAGAACATCACGAAAAACCCCATTCGCTCCGAAATATTTCAAAGTCCCGCGAGTTTTCAGAGTCCTTCCGCACCATCGTCCGAACACAAATTCGTCCAATCGCTAAAAACGACCATTGATCCTTGTGTCTCGTTGCATTCCGTACGTATTACATTAATGTTTCGACCGCGGTCGTCGCGCTGGTTTTCGAGAACATCACGAAAAACCCCATTCGCTCCGAAATATTTCAAAGTCCCGCGAGTTTTCAGAGTCCTTCCGCACCATCGTCCGAACACAAATTCGTCCAATCGCTAAAAACGACCATTGATCCTTGTGTCTCGTTGCATTCCGTACGTATTACCTTAATGGTTCGACCGCGGTCGTCGCGCTGGTTTTCGAGAAAATCGCGAAAAACTCCATTCGCTCCGAAATATTTCAAAGTCCCGCGAGTTTTCAGAGTCTTTCCGCACCATCGTCCGAACACAAATTCGTCCAATCGCTAAAAACGACCATTGATCCTTGTGTCTCGTTGCATTCCGTACGTATTACCTTAATGGTTCGACCGCGGTCGTCGCGCTGGTTTTCGAGAAAATCGCGAAAAACTCCATTCGCTCCGAAATATTTCAAAGTCCCGCGAGTATTCAGAGTCCCTCCGCACCTTCGTCTGAACACAAATTCGTCCAATCGCTAAAAACGACCATTGATCCATGTGTCTCGTTGCATTCCGTACGTATTACCTTAATGGTTCGACCGCGGTCGTCGCGCTGGTTTTCGAGAAAATCGCGAAAAACTCCATTCGCTCCGAAATATTTCAAAGTCCCGCGAGTATTCAGAGTCCCTCCGCACCTTCGTCTGAACACAAATTCGTCCAATCGCTAAAAACGACCATTGATCCATGTGTCTCGTTGCATTCCGTACGTATTACCTTAATGGTTCGACCGCGGTCGTCGCGCTGGTTTTCGAGAAAATCGCGAAAAACTCCATTAGCTCCGAAATATTTCAAAGTGCCGAGAAATTATTTTTTGAATGTCGTTTGGGACCGGGTATTTATCGTGGTAATGTTCGCGGCGATTGTTTATCATAATTCGTTTAGTCGTTTTACTCTTGTATCCGACGCTCTCCGCGGCTAAGTCCCAGCGTGCCGGGCGGACGGTCTGTTGTAGCGGCGGTTTACGCCCATAAGCGCCCGTGCGTAAGGTACGGCGGCGCCGGCGTTCCGGCCGGCCGTTCGGTATCTATAAGGGAGAGCGACGGTCCGAGCGTCTCGGTCGGAGCAGCGTTGGGCGCGTGGCTATTCTATGACCTCGGTTGAGAAGTAGTCACCGCTCCTCGAGATTCTGTCTCGACTGTTCTTGCCGTGTTGCGTTTTCGGATTTCTC
>CAUIJW010000185.1:22500-25611 GCA_960531205.1 Andrena bicolor
CTCCGAAATATTTCAAAGTCCCGCGAGTATTCAGAGTCCCTCCGCACCTTCGTCCGAACACAAATTCGTCCAATCGCTAAAAACGACCATTGATCCTTGTGTCTCGTTGCATTCCGTACGTATTACATTAATGGTTCGACCTCGGTCGTCGCGCTGGTTTTCGAGAACATCACGAAAAACCCCATTCGCTCCGAAATATTTCAAAGTCCCGCGAGTTTTCAGAGTCTTTCCGCACCATCGTCCGAACACAAATTCGTCCAATCGCTAAAAACGACCATTGATCCTTGTGTCTCGTTGCATTCCGTACGTATTACATTAATGGTTCGACCGCGGTCGTCGCGCTGGTTTTCGAGAAAATCGCGAAAAACTCCATTCGCTCCGAAATATTTCAAAGTCCCGCGAGTTTTCAGAGTCTTTCCGCACCATCGTCCGAACACAAATTCGTCCAATCGCTAAAAACGACCATTGATCCTTGTGTCTCGTTGCATTCCGTACGTATTACATTAATGGTTCGACCGCGGTCGTCGCGCTGGTTTTCGAGAACATCACGAAAAACCCCATTCGCTCCGAAATATTTCAAAGTCCCGCGAGTTTTCAGAGTCTTTCCGCACCATCGTCCGAACACAAATTCGTCCAATCGCTAAAAACGACCATTGATCCTTGTGTCTCGTTGCATTCCGTACGTATTACATTAATGGTTCGACCGCGGTCGTCGCGCTGGTTTTCGAGAACATCACGAAAAACCCCATTCGCTCCGAAATATTTCAAAGTCCCGCGAGTATTCAGAGTCCCTCCGCACCTTCGTCCGAACACAAATTCGTCCAATCGCTAAAAACGACCATTGATCCTTGTGTCTCGTTGCATTCCGTACGTATTACATTAATGGTTCGACCGCGGTCGTCGCGCTGGTTTTCGAGAACATCACGAAAAACCCCATTCGCTCCGAAATATTTCAAAGTCCCGCGAGTATTCAGAGTCCCTCCGCACCTTCGTCCGAACACAAATTCGTCCAATCGCTAAAAACGACCATTGATCCTTGTGTCTCGTTGCATTCCGTACGTATTACCTTAATGGTTCGACCGCGGTCGTCGCGCTGGTTTTCGAGAAAATCGCGAAAAACTCCATTCGCTCCGAAATATTTCAAAGTCCCGCGAGTTTTCAGAGTCTTTCCGCACCATCGTCCGAACACAAATTCGTCCAATCGCTAAAAACGACCATTGATCCTTGTGTCTCGTTGCATTCCGTACGTATTACATTAATGGTTCGACCGCGGTCGTCGCGCTGGTTTTCGAGAACATCACGAAAAACCCCATTCGCTCCGAAATATTTCAAAGTCCCGCGAGTTTTCAGAGTCCTTCCGCACCATCGTCCGAACACAAATTCGTCCAATCGCTAAAAACGACCATTGATCCTTGTGTCTCGTTGCATTCCGTACGTATTACATTAATGTTTCGACCGCGGTCGTCGCGCTGGTTTTCGAGAACATCACGAAAAACCCCATTCGCTCCGAAATATTTCAAAGTCCCGCGAGTTTTCAGAGTCCTTCCGCACCATCGTCCGAACACAAATTCGTCCAATCGCTAAAAACGACCATTGATCCTTGTGTCTCGTTGCATTCCGTACGTATTACCTTAATGGTTCGACCGCGGTCGTCGCGCTGGTTTTCGAGAAAATCGCGAAAAACTCCATTCGCTCCGAAATATTTCAAAGTCCCGCGAGTTTTCAGAGTCTTTCCGCACCATCGTCCGAACACAAATTCGTCCAATCGCTAAAAACGACCATTGATCCTTGTGTCTCGTTGCATTCCGTACGTATTACCTTAATGGTTCGACCGCGGTCGTCGCGCTGGTTTTCGAGAAAATCGCGAAAAACTCCATTCGCTCCGAAATATTTCAAAGTCCCGCGAGTATTCAGAGTCCCTCCGCACCTTCGTCTGAACACAAATTCGTCCAATCGCTAAAAACGACCATTGATCCATGTGTCTCGTTGCATTCCGTACGTATTACCTTAATGGTTCGACCGCGGTCGTCGCGCTGGTTTTCGAGAAAATCGCGAAAAACTCCATTCGCTCCGAAATATTTCAAAGTCCCGCGAGTATTCAGAGTCCCTCCGCACCTTCGTCTGAACACAAATTCGTCCAATCGCTAAAAACGACCATTGATCCATGTGTCTCGTTGCATTCCGTACGTATTACCTTAATGGTTCGACCGCGGTCGTCGCGCTGGTTTTCGAGAAAATCGCGAAAAACTCCATTAGCTCCGAAATATTTCAAAGTGCCGAGAAATTATTTTTTGAATGTCGTTTGGGACCGGGTATTTATCGTGGTAATGTTCGCGGCGATTGTTTATCATAATTCGTTTAGTCGTTTTACTCTTGTATCCGACGCTCTCCGCGGCTAAGTCCCAGCGTGCCGGGCGGACGGTCTGTTGTAGCGGCGGTTTACGCCCATAAGCGCCCGTGCGTAAGGTACGGCGGCGCCGGCGTTCCGGCCGGCCGTTCGGTATCTATAAGGGAGAGCGACGGTCCGAGCGTCTCGGTCGGAGCAGCGTTGGGCGCGTGGCTATTCTATGACCTCGGTTGAGAAGTAGTCACCGCTCCTCGAGATTCTGTCTCGACTGTTCTTGCCGTGTTGCGTTTTCGGATTTCTCCACACAGCATTACCACGGGTCGGTGTCTAAGACCGAATGGCCCTTATGTGGTGAGCGTCCATAAGTGACGTTGGTGACACATATGCAATTCTGTGTATGCTTGTACTACCTAATGCAATCAACTCTTTATCCACGCAGATGGACGATTTAAACTTAACAAAACGCTAAGGAAGGCTAGCGTCGGGTACATATAAAGTATCGAACTAAAAGTTCGAACTTTGAAAGAGGGAGAAAGTAGATACAAACCCAAGAGGTGTCAGATCTCGATATGCCTAGCGCGCACATTACGTGCCAACTCGTTTTGACCAGCATGGCACGATTCGCGCTATCCCGTTTGCTCAGCATGCACTTGTCCGCGCTATTACGTACATGACCAGCGTGAATGTTACGCGCTTTGTCGATTTGTCCAGCGTGTAGTGGTCCGTGCTTCTACGGTTGATGCTAGCGTGCGTGTACTCCGTGC